>VZTR01024930.1:63715-78550 GCA_013400775.1 Chaetops frenatus | reverse complement strand
GCACTCAGGGCACCTAACTGTAACCCCCTGGACTTTTCTAGCAAAGAGAAATTCTGAGCATTTATCATCTGTATCTGATGTCATCAAAAGTCTCTTGAGCCCCCAATTTAGTACTGATTCTTCCCTGGATCAGTAGCTTAATAATTTTACTCTCATGTCGTCTTCTTTTCAGGAGCTCACTCTAATACTTCTCAAGTTCCCCTTGAAGCTACATTCCCTGGGAAACTGGTCCTACATACCAGGTCTGACAAGCAGTGCTGTCATTCCTAACTCCTTGCCAAATCACTGCCTGATGAATGATATCCATTGACGGTCTGCCCAAAGTCTTTACAGCAGCCCTAAGTCTATCTGAAACCATCCCATTTTCGTGCTCAATTCCTTGCTGCAGGAGCACTGCCTGCCTGCATACAAGGACCTTTCTCCATATTATAATGCTGCAACCCAAGGTCTCAATCTTTTCCTACAATGTCAGCCAAACATGGCAAATTTTTAACAGCCCTGCATAGTAGAATACTTTTACATGGAAACTGGAAATATGGCTAGAATTGAGTCTTTCTGGAAGCCAAGAACACATCAGTTTCTCACTCTACAGAGAAACACCATTAATAGTCACAGGAGCCCAACATCAACACAACATGGTAAATTTTCATTAATTTAATACCACGGCGAAGAGTCACATCAGTGTGTTTGATCCCTAAACACAGAGTTTTGAAAGGATTCTCAAGGCTGGCATAACCTTTGCTTGTTCAATAAAGTATCATTTTGATCAAAATTTAGAGTTGAAAAAGAGTTCAGTTATGTTTCATTTCATGTAAAATTTGAAGTTAATTTGTATTGTACGTGGTCTCTGAGTCAGGTCAGATACCATGAGCAACTTGATTAACAATGGATGTTGTTTTTGACATATATTTTATTACACTTTGCTGAATATAGAATAGAGAGAATAATTCTGATCACAGCACTTTAAAAAAACTGTTCAAAGAGCCAGGTTTCTTTTTCTTTTCTTACACTTTCCTTGTGCCATATCATATCGAACATTGGTTATTAAAGTGCCCAAATAAGTTGCTGTCTGAGCTTTTAGAGCATTTGTCAGTCTTCTGAGCATTGCTAATCTGCTTCATTGGCACAGAGCACTCCTTAGCACTGAGAAGCCTCAAGGAAGTTGTAACTGAAGTCTCAAGCTGAAGACATCTGTTCTTCACAAATATTCCTACACTTCATGATGTTCTTCTGCATACCATTATTCAAACATAGAATTGGGTAAGTCCTTAGAATGGACTAATAGCAACCATCAAATACCTATAACTGATAGCACAGGCAGAATTCTAGTTTCTTCTGACAGCTTATGGCAGCAAGTCTGGAGTTAAGGTGAATATTTACATGCTTAATCTCCACAAATTTATAACAGAAAGAGAAAGGCTTGTATGGATGCAGAATGAATGAAATACATGTGTTTAAGCATCAGAAGAAACAGTCCAAAAAGGATTTTAAAGGTAGCCTGCACTTGGAAGGAAAGGGCACCCTTCCCCAGGCACTGTTCTCTTGGGAAATACTGAGCAAGATGTTGCTTATGACAAGATGAAAAGGCCTGCATTCTGAAAAGGTCACAGCACAGATGACTTCCTAGCTGATGACCACTACCCCCACACAAGGAAGAAGGAAACTAGGTTGCTGCATGTAGTACATACAATCCTGCTTTTCTTCTTGCTAGAAAGAACAGACCATGTACCCACAAAGGGGTAAAAGTGTATTATAGGCATCAACTTATTCAAAGATCTATAAAAGCATAAATCAGCAAGATTGTGAGATGTGACATGTGGTGACTCCTGAGGGGTGCAAGAGAATTGTCCAGAAACCTTTTTGTCACTTCCCATCAAGAACCAATGCTTTTCATACTGCATACAAGCATGTGAGTGAGAGAGTGTGAATGTGTAAAATCCCTTGCTGGAGGAATTTGTAATAAATATCCTGCACTGAGTTGTACTTCAATAGTTTCTGTATCATGTTATTGAATCGTAGAGCCACATTATCAAACTAACTGGGTCATATGTTTAAAGACACTATTGCTCCAAGTGATTATAGCATATTTCTCATGTTTATTCTCACAATAAAGGAAAGAAGATGCTGTTGCAAGGCTATGTAAAAAATTACCTTAGTCAAAATAAATAATACAAAGGCTTCCAGTAATTTTCTTGCCTTAGTTTCAAACATTGAATTATTTATGTTTATTGTAAATATCCTTTGATCATATGGAACTTTTAAAATTAACAAGTAAATATTTTTCATATGGTCCATTTTCGTTAAGTAAAAAAATCACCACTTATCTCTGTGCCACTGTATCTTACAGAAATCCAATTACTTCAGTCTAGCTTTGGTGCAGCTGTACTCACTTCAGCACTCAAATTCACAAACATTAGCAAGGAAACACCACAATGAATGAAGTAAATTCTCACTTGTGCAATTTCCCTAAAAAGTAGTAATCAAAGTTAACCTTCTCAGTAGGATGTGACAGAAGTTCAATGATAACAGAAATACTGCTGCTTTAGGAAGTTCTCAGGGTTTGCAGACCCAATATTCATCATAGCTCTTCAAGAAAGGTAAATAGTAGTATTTAGACATCAGCATTTCAAAAACATTCCTAGGCAAAGTGAAAGAGATCAACAGTTCCATTGCCTTTATGCTTCTTTAATGAATAGCTGAGAAATATTTCATGCTACAAAGAATGAATGCTTTTAATAACTTAATATACTAAAGTTATATAAAAAAGAAGGTAACTTTCCATCAAATAATAACATATTAAGTATTTATTGAGTATACCATCACATAAGGTAAAGCCAGTAAAACCTATAAGTCAGTTTTGTGTGTGAGCACTGTTTCACACATACACTGCTTGCTATACAGGAAAGTGATCAGCCTAAGACCCAGAACAAGATCCATTACAGATCAGAATGCCCTTAAATTCCTGTGTAATTTTTTCTGTTATCTAAATATAGATGGGGAAGAAACATATGTTATCTTTTAAATGCTGAAAAAAAAAAATTGAATCTGATTTCACAAAATCTTAAATTTTCCAGTATTACAAAACCAGTTCCAACATGGCGAGTTTTTGTGCAAAACAGTCGTCTGCACTACCTAGAAAGTATTCAGAAATGAAAAACATTGGAATTAAACTGGGACTACTCTGTGAATGAGTTCATAGCTATTGACTCATTTACTGGTGGTTAAATTATTGAATGTTTAGTCTTTCAGGCTTCAAATTATGAAACAGGCTAGATTTACAATAGATCTGTTCCATTAAATCTATTACCTGGAAACTGTTCTGCTGCAAAAAAAAAAAAAAAAATAGCCAGGCATCTATAGGTAAATATATCATCACCATCACCAAAGACAGAAGTTGAGTTCAAAAAGGCAGGACAGAAAGAGATGGAGAACTGTTCCAAAAAAGCAGCTGACACTACATAGGGACAAATGTAAGATTCTGCACTTAGTCAGAAATCACAAGATCCAGAGTCACTCAGGACAAAAAAAATCTTGAAATATTAAAGCAGCTACTAAATCATTCCCTTGCTTTGCACCTAATGAAATCTCATCTGGAAAATTACTTTTAATTTTGAAAAAATATCTTTAAAAAGAACAAATTATCCCCAAATTACCCATTGAGGAAAAGGCATGTAGTGACCCTTCTGTAACAGTTTAAAAATAAAAAGAGAACAGAACCAGACAACAGGATAGACTTTCAGTGAAAACCTAAACTTAGGTTGCAAACTGTTTTCATCACTGAAAGCAATGCAATTTCTGCTTTTGGAATAATTTACATCCTTCTCCTTTGCTTGACTATTCTCAGAATAAAAAAGGTTTTCCTTCTATGCAGTGTCAAACTTTTCTCTTCCTTCAAGTCACATTTCTTGTCTCTTATACTCCAACCAGATTATCATTTGTAGGTTTTGCAGGCTGCCATTAGGTTTTCCTGAATTCTTTTCCAGATCTGGTCCCTCAGCCTTTCCTCAAAGGTCTTGTGCTGCAACAACAGTGATGACTACTGTACGTCCTTCCTGCAATACATGGTTGGAGTGGGGGGAAGTGTGGCCACAGTCCTAGATGTGGTGTCCCAAATGCCAGGCAGATGGGCTTAATCTCTTCTCTTGATGTACTGGCTCTGTTCCTGGGAATATTGCCTGGGATACTGCTTGAGACCTCTGTAGTCAGGGCTTTTTTCAAAGGCCTAGAAAGCATATAATCCATTCATATATCTAAATATTTGCAATCTCTGTGTATCTACATATACAAAACTAACACTGAATTTAAAACTCCTAGTACTTTCCCTTACATTCTAGCATATCAAAATCAGAGTTCCATATAATTAATATTAAAACAAATATATTAAGGCCAGAGGCATAGGTACAGATATAAACTGAATATCAGGACACAGACTTTTCAGTGAGAAGTTATCAGTTTTGTTGAAAGTAGGAGCATGAGACTGTCTATCAAGTCACTTGTTCAGGCTTGTGTGAGGTAAATAAAAAGCAGACTGAGTTGCATCACAGTGGAGAAGTCATGCTGATACAAGGAAGTATTTTCTCTGTAGGAGGACCCTTTTGGTGCCTGGAGTGTAGAGCTGGAACCTCTTTACCACTTTGAAACCCTTCATGCTACATGTATGTGGTTATGGGATGGCTACCTAGATACACAAATACTGTCTAGCAGATGGTGATTGGGAAATAGAAACACTGAGTACTTGCTTCGCATATGTGAGATGCTGGTGCACAGAAAATGAAGGGAAGAGGTGGAATCAAAAGGAAGGGAAAGGCAGGAACCAATATGAGAGAAATTTAATCAGTGTTATTGAACTACCTTGGAACCCAAACAGGAAAACTGAGACGAAAAGCAGAAGCTGGAAGCACAAAATTAGACCGAAGATGAAAAACAGTTAAGATTGCATGTATCATTTATAGCTTGCAGTGGAGTGGAGGGGTTCCATCTTGCAAGGAGAGGTTCCAAAATTTGGAAGGAAGGAAACGTCAATCTTGCCATCAGGATGTGCAAGAAGGAGGATATGGTGAACTGTAAACTTGTCAGCCCTCATGTTTCTTTGTCTTTGGGAATGTCTTTGGGAATGTGGAGCTAATCTCTCTGGAGACCCTTTCCAAATACATTAAGGACAAGAATGTCATCAGGAATCAGCAACATGAATTTGCCATAATGAAATTTTTCTTAATCCACCTGATGTGACTGACATGGCTGTTGAGGAGGGTAGTAGTTGTTGTAATAAATTAGTGAGGCTTTCAACATTGTCTCCTGAAGCATCCTCTGAGATAGATGAATGAACAAGAATGGACTGGAAGCTGGCTGAACTGCTAGACTCCAGCTGGAGCTCAGTCACTAGTGATGTGTTTCAGGGTTGACACAGAGTCCAATACCTTTTAAAATCCTTGGTAATGACCTAGAGTATGGGGCAGAGCGTATACTCAGCAAGTCTGCAGCTATACCAAACTGAAAGGAGTGACAGATCCAGCAGGAAGTTTCTGTCATTCAGAGCGACCTTGACAGATTGTAGAATTAGGCAGGGAGGAATTTCATTGAATTCAATGCAGGGAAATGCCAAGTCTTGCATGTGGACAGGAATAACCCTGGGCAGCAGCATCCAATGGGGGCTACACAACTGAGTTCTTAAGTTCAGCATATCCCTATTCACTACCACCCAGAGAAGGCTTTTTTATTATTTTCTGTAAGTAATAATATGCAAAAACCAGGCCACTAAATTTAAGAATGATTTTAAGGGCCAAAATGAACTTTCAGGGATGAAAATTTTTATGCAGCATAGATGAAAGTTAGGCTTAGAGATCATAAAAATGAAAAAGGCACTCATTTTCCATCAAAGCACCATCACCAAAACAAAAAATATTTAGGAGGCTACCAATCTTAAAAATTGAACTTCAAAAAAAAGGCCAATCCTTGTGAATGTCTTAACCCTTTGGAATTAAATCTCATTATTCTAATTTTGACACACGTTTTATCTAAAAAGCTTCAAAAAGAGAAATTTGTGAAAGATATATTTCAAAATGTTCTTTGCCAAGTGTACTGGCTTTGCATGACAAGGCTTTTAGTAGTAAGAAGCTGCCAGAAGGTTCCCTTGTGTCCAGCAGAGCCAATGCCAGCTGGCTCCAAGATGGATCTGCTGCTGGCTAAGGCTGAGCCCACCAGCAGTGGTGGTAACATAAGCTGGCATAACATATTGAAGAAGGGGAAAAAAGCTGCTCAGGATCAATAGAAACAGGAGAGAGGAATAGGAATATATGGGAGAAAGAAATCTGCAGACACCAAGGTCAGTGAAGAAGGAGGGGGCTGTGGTGCTTCAGATGTCATAACAGAGATCCCCCTGCACCCTGCGAGGAAGAACCCGATGAGGCAAACTGTCCTCCTGCAGCCCAAGGAGGAACATCGACCCACCTGCAGCTAAAGCTGGAGCAGGTGGATGCCCAAAGAGCCTGTGACCCTGTGGGAAGTCTGTCAGGCTACTGACAGAACCTGTGACCCCACAGAGAGCCCTATCCAGAGCAGCTTGGTTCTGAAGGACTGCACCCCCTGTTTGTGAAGAATTGCAGCCTGTATGAAGGACTCATGTTGGAGATGTCTCCTGTGGGAGGGACTCCATGTTGGAGCAGGGGAAGGGCGTGAGGAGTCCTAGTCTAAAGAAACAGGAGCAGCTGAGACAACATGTGGCAAACCGACCACACCCCCCATTCCCTGTATCCCTGAATTGCTGTAGGAGGTAGAGAAAATGGGGAATGAAGTTGAGTCCAGGAAGAAGGGAGGAGCAGACAGTGTTTTAAGATTTAATTTGATTTGTCATTACTCTGAGATTTTTTTTTTTTACTCTGATTTGATCAGTAATAAATTGAATTAATTTCCCCAAGTCAAGTCTGTTTTGCCTGTGATGTTAATAGGTGAGTGATCTCTACCTGCCTGTATCTCAGCCCAGAAGCTTTTTTGCTATGTTTTCTCTCTCTTGTGCAGCTGAGGAGGGGAGTGATAAAGCAGCTTTAGTGGGCACCTGGATTCCAGCCAGGGTCAATCCTCTACACCAAGTTTCAGATATGTTCATGCCATGTTATCATACCATGTAGCAGGTAGCAGAGTATTATTTTTGATAATTAATCATGTAATGCAGCTTTCAAAACTCACCAGTTACACGTGACTATTAGGCTCTTTTTATTCTCTACTGCAGTATCTCAGGCATAATAGCTGAACTCAAGTCCTTTCTCTAGAATACTTTTCACAGAATGCAGGCTAAGGTTTGATCCAGTTTCAGTGGTGCTTTTGGGGCTACTAGGTTGCTAGCAGAGCTCCTGCTTGCAGGTCGGGTAAGACAAAGGTAAAATAGCCACCAAATGTTGCTCAAGTATTCCAAATAAATGTTGTGGCCCTGATTGGGAGACTATTTTATATTGAGGAGTTAATGCTTCACCAGCAGCTGCTCTGAGAGGGTGCTGGGCTGTGCTGGGTTGTGCCATGTGTATTAGTTAGCCTCAAGGACTGCGCTGTGCTACACACATACTTTGATGAAGCATAACTTCAGTTCCCAACATGTTTTCATAAGTACATCCTCTTGAATAAAATGCTAAAAAAACCCTAAAAATAACAATAGCAGCAAATCTCACCATATTGTGCAGAATGCCATTCCCTAACCATTCCCTAGATTGTGTGGTCATTCCAGGTTTTCATCATCAGGGATGTAATATCTTCCAACTTACTATCACCTTTTCTGGACTACTAATATGTGGTTTTCTTGTTGGCATCCAAAATAAACCAGCCTAGTATAAAACAATAAATAAAACTGTTAAGTCTATGCCAAAAATGCTAAAAATTGCTTAAAGCTATCCTCTTCCCTTGTTCTATTTCTAGCACTACTGTCCCTGCAGATCCCGGTCCCAGGATGCTACTGATTATTAATGTAATGTCTTCCAGTATAAGATTTTCTACATCACTTCAAGTTGATATCTTTAGTAATGACTTGATGGTAAAAAGACAAAATTTTTAGTTCTACATGACCTTGTCATAAAAGTAAAACTCAGAATTGCAACTGATAGTATTATACAGGACCTAAGTCCCATTGTGCAGGTTTTAAGAGCAAAGAATTCCTCGCAGCATTTTACTGTTTCTTTATGTACACATCATGTACCTCTCTGGATTCACAAAAACCCATTTATATCTACAAAAGTAATAATTTCATCACCTGAATTCCCATTTCTGTATTTTATTGACATCCTAGGGCTTCTCTAGACATGCATTTAGTTTCTAATATTTCATGAAGTTTTTCATTGCTAATTTGATACTAGATATTTTTTCAAAACCTTTCTGAATATCTAGTTAAATCCTTTTCAATGCAGTGCAGCACTTTCAAAGAGAAATAAAACAAATTAACAAACACCCCACACAGTTTATTTCCCAGATTATTAGAAAATAAACGGTTCAGTAAATTTACAGATAGTTTAGTTCTTAAACCTCTAATGCTATAAAAATAACACAGATAGAATGAGGTATATAAACAGGGAATTAAAGTATGGGGAACAAAAATGGCTCAAGAAAAACACACACAGAAACAGTTATCCAGTTGTTTTTGAAAGAGAATTCTTCAAGTAAGAAGTATTGTTTATAGACAAAAACATCACAGCAGACTATGAAAGTTCCATGAGAGAGCACTTTTCAGGTTTTTGTCTGTTTGTTTGGGATTTTTTTTAATCTAGAAAGATCTCCCTTACCTATTCCTACTGGTTCAAAGATTCTGGCAGGAGAAAGCTAGAAACACATAAGCTGCAGAATGGACCAGAATTGCAGCTCTGATTATGCTAATAATTCTCACAGACATTGAGAGATCCCTGTGGGTTATATTTAATGCTTATTGCTCTGTTGCTTGCCCTCATGCGGTTTTAATCTAGAGTTCTTTTTCTGATTTTGCACTGAAAATATTATAAAAATGAGATAATTTATCTACTTTTCTGTTCTTCTTTCTTTTGTATTTCTTGTTTCAGATAGATTAAATACACTGCCATAGTTAATTTCTTAATAGTTAGGCTCTGCTATTATTAACAGAATCAGCAGTAATTATGCAACATTTCAGCAAAGAGAAAGCAGGATAAGAAGGTTTAGGTTCATAATGTTATTAGCGACACTGATAGTAAAAGTAATGAAGGATTTATGGTTTTAGACAATCCAATAAAACTCATGAGACTAACACTTAATTAAAACATTGTAAAACAAATGTTCTCTCTTCTTTCAGTGTCTGCCTTGAAAATGTGTTTAGTCAACGTATACAACACTGGTATGTAATATGTCAGATATTGGCAGAGAAGAGATTCATTCTGGCATGTGGGGTTTCAGATCACACCAGAAAATTCCATTTTGCAATTTTTTTTCTTCAACCAAATTTTTCTAGTATCAGCTGCAAAAAAATAGAGGGTTGTTGAAAATGTAAATACATAAAATAAAACTCCAAGACTCAAGGACTAAAAATTCTGAGTAACCCTGCAAAAATACCAACTTTTCCTCATTGATTTCTGCCAAAATTGTATATAATTCTATATAAAATTCTTATTTCTTTTACTAGACTATGGTGAAACTCAAATTGTATTCTTAAGCAGGATATCATATTCCCACGATTCTCTGATGTACAATGGCTTTACCAAATATTTGGATAATATATACTCTGCTGAGAGGGTAGTTGGTTTATTATTTGTCTATTTTCTGACTTTAATGGTCTCAGAAGCAGCTAGTGGCCTTGCTGGTTAAATTACCCAGGTTAATCTCTGAATTTCACTGTATCTAGAGCCAGGCAGGACAGTTTCTTGGGTCACTTCACTTACAGGGATGTGAAACAGTGATGTTTTGTTACTTTCCCACTCAAAATATTAGAACAGCTAAGGTGGTTTTGGCTGCAGTAGAGTTGATTTTCTTCACAGTGCCTATGGGTCTATATTTTGTATTTGTGCTGAACACAGAGTTGATAACATAGAGATGTTTTTGTTGTTGCTGAGCAGTGTTTGCACAGAGCCAGGGCCTTTTCTGCTTTTTGCACTGCAATGCTGGCAGGGAAACTGGGAGTGCTTCGGAGGTTGGGAGTAGGAGACACAGCTGGGACAGGTGATCCCAGCTGACCAAAGGGATATTTCAGACCATGTGATATCATACTCAATATACGAAGTGGGAGAAAGAAGAAGGAAGGGGGAGAACATTTGGAGTGCTGATGTTTGTCTTCTCAAGCCACTGTAATGCCTGATGGGATTCTACTCTCCTGTAGAAGGCTGAGCACCTCTCCAATCATGGGAAGCAGTTAATTGNCAAGCAGCTGTGTGGGGCTTGGTTACTGGTTGGGCTTAAACTGTGACAGAAACAGTTTTCCATTGTTTTCCCTTGTTTTCCCTTGTTTTCCCAGCACATATGAACATCATCTGATGACACAGAGCTGGGTAGTGTAGTCAAGGACTCATTTTATCTGATATCCTTTTGGGAAAAGTTCACTATGTGGTATTTTAAATCTTAGGTCAGTCCTACACATTTGTATACACACATTTCTTTCATGATTGAAGAGAATATATATAGATTTTTTGCAATAGCTTCATCTGTTTTCAAATACACTTTTGTGATTTAATGAGATTTTAGAGTCTGTATTTCATATACTATGTGCAGTTGCTTATATGATTAAATATACAATTATCCTATAGGACATCAAAAGCTTCAACAGTTAATGGAATTGAGTCAAAAATATATGTGCAGTCACAGTCGAACAATTATTTTGAGATAAATACTTTTTTAAAATAGTCATTTATATTTCTTCTGAATTAGATCAATATGGTATTAATTTTACCAGTCTTGGTAGTGAAATACATAGAAGCATCCAGGTGGCTTTGAGGTTAGGTGGGCTTTTTTCCTTAATGTTTTTAATCCCAGTAAATCAATCTTATTCAGAACCTATCCCCACTCATAAAAAGGACTGCTAAGGACTTCCACTTTAATATATGGTTTTAAATATCATGTGATATTCTCCTGCTTTATATTTAAACAGCTCATGCATGCTTTTGTCAGTACAAGTAAGAGGTTCCCTGAAGTTTGCTCCATTAGGCTGTGACTATTGAGTCTATTTTTATTCTGTTGTTCTGTAGTTCTCATAAACCCCCAAGCCTTCCAGTTATGTTTTTTCCTCTCCTGTTTTAAGATTCTTAATGCAAAAAGGTCAAGCCTCAGTAATGTATTGACATTAGTAGAAGAATTATTTTCCTGGTGTGCAATATTTTATTAGAAAACTAATGTGTATCCAATTTATGCAGACAAAAAAATACAAGAGCCAGCTAGCTGGGTCCTGATAGCTGTAGCACAGTAAACGAAACACTGGAGTACTTAAATAGTTATGTGGGATGTACTACCTCTCATTGCTTTAATTTGGGGAGGTCAGATTTCACCAGAGAAAGAAAAATTCTCTTATATTTAATAATATGAATTAGTAAAGAGTAATCACTTCCAAAAGGATTTGGTTGGAAATTCCCAAGGTTGCTAGTTAAGAACTACGAATTCATCTCTTAGACATTCTTTCCTTAATTGAAAATTTCAACTTCTTGAAAATTACACTAAGCTGTAATTTCCTGACTGTTTGCAGTTGAGACTAATTCGTATTCAGTGAATTGTGCTTGTATACCTACCATGTCAGTGAATATCAACTTCAAATATTTAACCAGGGACAAATTGTCCACTTTTCAATACCACTGCAATATTTCAGAGGGAAGTAAGGGACCACTTACAAACTACTACCCCATTTGCACTACATGCCATCATAACACAGAACTATTTAATTTTCAGTGGTATCTAAAATTGGCCTAGTTCATGTATGGTTTATAATATGGCATTTCAGACTTGCATAATTTCTGCATGATACCAAATTAGAGTTAACTAACTAAACTTTTTCTTACTGAGAATTCTATTAATGCTTTTTAATTTTGAAATATATTGTCTTTGCACATTTTGAAGACACATTTTTGTTTCAAATGCTGTGTTGTTACCATGGCAACCACAATATTAATGTCATGTGCATCAAGATGGCTGACTACTGACTACCCTTGTCTTTGCAAGAAAGTGTCTCCAGGAGATTTATAAAGGGCTAATTTAGTCTGGTAAAACTTAAGAAACATAGAAGTTAGTCATGTACTGCACTGTGTATATCACATCACACTGGGGCACAGCCCTCAGATGCCACTTTCTTCCTTCCCATTAAATGAGTAGGGGTGAAAAACCTGAGAACCAGCCACCATGAGCTATTAGCTTTTGAAATGAAAGGCAAGGCACCTGTGTGCCACCAAAGAGAAGTACCAGTCAGAAGTCAGGGATTGTTACACCTCCTGGCAGTCTCAGTCTACATTAATGCCTTTTAGTTTGCAGAAGCTGAGATGTTACTTCAGCTTTCTTGCTTTGCAAATACAAATCTGAGACTGTGCATTATTGGGCTAAGTTTACTCACATTACACTGCACTCATGGTTGTGAGCACTCCTACATCCTCCAGAAGAGGAACGTTTTGTCTGGATGGATCAAGGTTGGATGCCTGATGGACCCTGTCTATACTAGCAGGATTTCCTGCACAGTTTCACCTACAGGTGTATTAAACAGCCACACTGGCTAGAGGATGGATGGATGGATGGATGGATGGATGGATGGATGGATGGATGGATGGATGGATAACACTGTACATCACTAGACCTGTTGTTTTATACCTTCCAAAGGAAAAAAACATTTTTTTTCTGCAGAAATCTCAAGAAAAGATTTGCTCCAGTATGCATGTCTAGTAGCCTAATTTCTCTATACAATAACGTGCCATTAAAAAACAAACAAACAAACAAACACCCCAGTAACTGTATCTGAAGTTTCTTCTTCTTCATACCAGGACTGAGAATTAATATACTCCCTCTCTCCCACTTCCTCTGATTATGCACCTCTGTTTCACATGAATAGTCAATGTCATTGTTAGCAGGTTCAATTAAACAGCCTTCATTCTACTTCCTCACAGCCTTAGGCAGTAGGTCTCCACAATATTTCTCAGTTCTGAATAATAACATTTCAATGACAACATCTCAGATAGAACAGAGGGAGCTACCAGGCAACAACCTAAGTTAATTTCTTTTTCAGAAACAATCATCAATCATTCCTTTTTCTCCAAAAAAGGAGTCACATTAACAAAGTGCACATATATCTGATATCTACAATTGATTTCCAGGAATAATCTGCATTAGAAAACCATTTTTTTAATCTTTCACAAGATCAGAAATCAAAATAATTAATTTTTAAAAAAACTAATACTTTCTAATTTTGATTTACAGTGTTTCACTTATAACCTCCCTTAACAGTTTAAATATATGGTGCATGCAGACTTTGAACATAAAACATGTATTGAGGGTTGGGCAGAAGAACATTCTGATTAAAAATGTTAATCAAAATCTACAGAGTTATTGCTGAGGAGGAAAGGCCCACAGCTCTAACATCAGGCTGTACTTTGATAGAAATAAATAAATACTCACTCAGAAGGTGGTCAGGCACAGTGCTTTCACAGGATATCCATAGAGTTTCAGCTTCTACTAGTGACAAACCAGGTGCTCCTGAAGCCTGCCCACAAAGTAGACCAAAACATTGACTCATGCACTGGATTCTTCTTCATGCTGACCTTGTGTAAGAAATATTTCAGCAGCATTTGTACTGCCCATTAATTTTGAGGACAATGCTCCTACAGTATATGACCTTGTTAATTACCTAACACTTTAAACTAACTCTTCTTACTCTAATACTATCTCAAAAGCCATGCTCTTTCTTCTTTTCTTCAACATCTTGTCATTTGAATTCATTAAAATATTAGGATTTTCCCCTTGTGAATGCAAAGGCTTAAATGGGAAATGACTACTGTGGAAACCATGTTTTGTTAGTATGTGTGAATTTGTCCTTTCAAGTATCCTGCATCTCTGTCACAAAAAATGAGATAAACTCCTGTTGCTTGTCCCAGTCAACACGCAAACAGTTTGGGGTCAGAAAGCATGCTAGATTATGTCAGATGGCAGAGACCATGATACAGATCATCTACCCATGACTGGTGCATGTCCACAGTGTCAGCAAGGCTAAGCAAACCCAGTGTGAAGGTGTTGCACAACCCCACCTGCACAAGGATTAAATGGGCACACTGCTGAACCTGCTGAAAAGACATTCCCTTTCCCTCCCTCTTTGCAGCCATAGGCCCCTCCAGAATTCCTACAGCAACTGAAAGGTCTTCCAGTCACACATCCTGGAGGCTGTTATTAGACTATCACTGAAGAATCACACGTACTCCAGTTGGTTCTGCCCAAAACTTGCAGCCATTTCCAACAGTAACTACAAGACCTGTTTGGATTAGGACCTGTGGTCCTGTAGAATCTCACTGCAGTGTTGGACCTGAAGTAGAAAAATACAAGGGACAGGCTGGACTTCAGCATGCTCAATGTTGCAGAAAACATCTACCTGGAGCATCATAGTCATCTGCCTGAGAATGCAGGCAAAGTACTTCAAAAGGAGGATTCACTGCAGGATTGGGTCCTTTAGCTCGTGTAAATCATGCCTGCCTTACTGCCCCTATCTAGTTAAGGGTTTTTCCATCAAAATATTCGTAAGGATTGCAGCAGTATTCCATCAGCCACATACCACAAAACAGGTTTAAAAATAGGTCTGGATTCTCTCCCACACTCTATATGGCACTAAAATATTTTCTTGCTGTACATCAGTTCTTTTGATTTAAAAAAAACCAAACCAAACCAAAAAAAAAAAAAAAAAAAAAAAAA
>VZTR01024930.1:39793-54153 GCA_013400775.1 Chaetops frenatus | reverse complement strand
TCTTTTATAACTGGGTAGTGCTCAGGTTTTCTTGCTCTTAGCTTGTACCTTCCAGCCACGTTCCTCATAATAATCCTTTGGCACGGAGGTGAAATATTACCCTGCTCTGTTTCAGTTAGTGTCATCACAGCACCACCTCTCAAAGACTGGTTTCATCCAGAAGTAGGAAAAGGATAGAAAGACTGGCCTTTTCTCCAGAATTGTCAGTCCGAGACTTTCTACATAAAGCTTTGCTCCAGTAGTGCTTTGATAATAGAGGATTGGAAGATGAATAAAATAATGCCTTCAGACATTTTAAAGAAGACCAGAAGAAATCTTGCTGCCAGTCCTGACATTATCACTTGATAGAAAACACACAGGAAAATAAAGTCAGCAGCCACATAAAAATAATAGTGTGGGAAGCAGCTGACATAGTTTCTTTGATAATAAAATATGCCTAAGTTCCCACTGGCATTTTCTAGAAAAATTATCAGACTGACATTGCCTACCCAGTTATAAAAGAGAATAAATTAGCATATCCATCTTCTTGTAAAAGACTGAAATTTGCCCAAAATAATGATAACTATAATAGAACACTTTTTATATATAGAAAAATTAAACAGAGGTGTTTTTACAACAAAAAGCCTGGAGATTTCTAAATTTTTCATATATCTAATTTCCCTGTTTGCATCTGGATGCAAACCAGGATCAAGCAAGGAAAGCAAAGGCCTGAAGAAAAACACACTTCCCAACATTCAAGTTGAATGCTAGGAAGAAACTGCTTTGATTTCATTATGATACAAATGGCCTTTAGTTTCTCAAGGCGTCCTTTTATGCATAAACCACCACATTACTATGGGACATTTCTGTTACATATTTGAGGCCATCTCTGACAGCATGAGGAAACAAATGGCATAGTGTCCATTTTGATTCCATTTCAAAAGTCAAAAGAGTAAGACATACTTGGCTAACTTGAAAAATATGACACAAAAGTTCACAAGGCATGCACAAATAAATTGACGGCAAGCACTGCTGGCCAACTCTACTTTCATAAAAGAATGAGTGGCATTTTTATGCAGTAGATATCAAATGCTACATAATTAAAAAGACCTAGGGTATACCACCCTTGGAAAGTGCTAAAGACCTTTTTGGGAAATCTGCAATATGTTTAAAGTTAATCATTCCTAAAATAAACAGAGGAGATTTGTTTAATTCCAAAAAGCAGCAGAATTATCATCAGCATTCGAAACAGCAAAAAAACTAGAAAACTCAAAAGTTCAGTTAGAAAAAATTTATATGAAAACATCTTGGACTCTTGTAGAGTGTTTTCTGACACAAAGATTGAATTTAGAATCTATTTGTAAATTTAAGCTGGAGACATCACTTCAAGTAAAAGCAGATAAGGATATAAAGATTTGATTAAAAACCTTCAGATGACGCACTCAGAAATGTTTGTCAAATGGTGAAGAAAAAGAATACCTTTTACCCTAATGGTGAAGAAACAGAAAATGATCTAAATCCAGCTTTCCATCTTGTACGGAGAACACAAAATAACCAAACTCGGGATTCTTAAGCTTTGAAAATAAGTGTCTCTCACATTAGAATCTTTTTAGGTATACAAATGTTGAATTTCTGGAATTGATTCTGGAAAGCAAAATTTCTATGGACAAAATGTCTATCAAATACTTTATTGTGCTCTTAAAAGGAAACTTTTACAACAAATTTACAGCCATTACCAGGAGAGGTTCCTACAGATGTTCATATCAAAAGAGTCTTTGTCAACTGTAGTTTTTGCACCACTCAGAAAGAGCTGAATGTTCATTACAATACAGTGGTCCAGGGATAACTGAAGAGTGTCACTGCTTATTTAATCAAAAAGGGTAAGATTTGTCAGCTGTAGAATACTTTTCAGTCTTGGCCTTCTAGGTGTTTTAATGACAGCTAACAACTAATCACCACACAGCTGTTTCACTCCTTCACTCCTCCCCTCCCCTCTCCCCTCTCCCAGTGTGATAGGAAGGAGAATTAAAAAAAGGTAAAACCTGTGGGTTGAGATAAGAACTGTTTAATACTTGAAATAAAGAAAAATAGACCAGTAGTAGTAATAATAATAGTAATAATAACAATAACAGCAATATTAGTAATAATGATTATGATGAAAAGGGAGGTAAAAAAAATAGGAGTAGAACCCAAGACGAATTATGCACAATACCATTGCTCATCTCCTGCTGACTGAAGCCCAGTCTGACTGTCCCTGGGTAGCAAATGGCACCTCCTGGCCAACTGTCCCCAGTTTATATATTGGGCATGATCTTCTATGGTGTAGAATATCCCGTAGGCCAGTTTGGGTCAGCTGTCCTGGCCATGCTCTCAGCTTTTTTTATACCTGTTCACCTTCAGAGCAAGGGAAACTGAAAAGCCTCTGACTTAGGGCAAGCACTGATCAGCACCAACTAAAATACCAGTGTGTTATCAACATTATTATCACCCTAAATCTAAAACACAGAACTCTACCAGCCGCTAGGAAAAAAATTAACTTTCCCAGCTAAACTGAGGAAAATGGTACTTCTGTTTTTCAAGCTGTGAAAAGTCAAAGATGTAGTATCTTCAAAGATGGCTTCATAAAAGTTTCAGTGATAGGGAGTTTGATTTATAACAGGTACAGTTTGAAAAGAATTGCTTGCTCACTTTCAGAGAAAACCAGATACAAGCTTCTAATTAGAGCTATTTTTAAGAGATTAGCATAATTGTAAACATTTCTGGAGTGGGGAACATGATGTTTCCTAATGAACTGCTGAAAAGCTATCTAACCAGAGTGCCAAAGAAATTGCTACTAGTTACATCACTTTTCATTATTTACCAGGATTATAGATGTTATAATATACAAACCATAAGTAATACATATAATATACAAACCATATGTAATCGCAGCTCTGAAGAGCTTACAGCCTTGAAGCAGGCCACAATGTCACAAGTATGTTATATACATATATATATATATATAGCATAAAGGTCCACATGTTCCTAGTGTGGGTTGTTTTGGCTTTTTTTCCTACTTGCTGTATATGTATCCTGAGGCTTCCAATATATAGTATCTACATACTCCAAAAGATAGTTTCTGTCTTCAACAATTTAACAATCAAAATATATTTTCTTCAGTTTCTCAGAATTCTTCAACATCAGGCTAACTATGACACTATATGAGACTATTTTTTATGGGACTAAACAATATGTATGCTAACCTCCTTTTCATTTCATGTGACAAAGTTGACAGCGTGCTGTAGAAATAAGATATGCACAAGGATAAATATACGTAAAAATTCAGTAGCTAGAAGATACAAGGCATGCCTCATCAGCAAGTTTCTGCTGAGATAGGAGGGCATCTTTATCTGTCCACTTCTTATTTGCTCACTGCCTTCTACATAGGAGTCTGAGTTAGAGCTTATCACATAGAGGAAAAAAAAAAAGGATTACTTTTAAAGAGCTCAATTTTCTCCAAGTTTATTCTTGTTAAGCTTGACCACGGTCACACTCAGTATTGCTGACTTAAGAGAAATAGGAAAGTGTTTTTTCCATCTGATATTACAGTCCCCATTCTATCTCATTTTATTACAAAATACATTAAGAAAAAAATCTAAGCATGAAAATGGAAAATTAAGAAGAAAGGTAAATATAATAGTGGAGAATCTGCAAGAAAGGACACTTTTGGTTTTGTGTAAGAATTTCAAATTTTATTGTCTAGTCAATACTTTAAAGAGAGCAAGAACCCCAGACATCAAATCTTCAGAGGAAGTCATTATAGATCAGTGCATAGCCATGTTCTGTTGTCTTGAAAGAGAAAAAATAAAAAAGAGTTTCTGGTGTTGGATAAAATACTTTCTGGTATTGGATGTGAGTTACATTGCAACAGTGGAAAGCTACAACTACACGTGTTAATTTTCGTATTTGGGTACTATATGAGTACTTTATATGTAAAAAGCACCCTTCAGTATGAGCAATCTGAAGCTTCATACTGTTGGAAGAAACAGGAGGAAAACTATGGAGAGCCGGGATGATCCATCATTAAAATTCCTTTAAATTTATATCTAGAAAATGCTATGGTACCAGTTCCACATGCAGACAGAGAGTAGAGCACTGAATAGGGAAAGGGCAGACAGTATTTCCTGTCACTCCTATGGTCTTAAACCTGAGAAAATATGTAGACAAAAAAATTTTGTTTCAGCAACTACCACTGCAAGTCAAAAGAACTTTTAATTTTCATGATCTTCTTTGATGTTAGCCTATTTTGTATGGATCATACAAAGTGGGGAAGAACTGAAAAAGAATGGGAGATGGAAGAAAATGTCGGGGTTTGGCAAAATATTGTGGGAAAAACCAGCACCACTATAACATACTGTGAATCATAGATCAATGTTAGTTACACTGAAAAATTTAAAATGAAGATGTGTGTACGAAGTAAAAGTCCCTACCCCCAAGACAATCCCCAGTTTCCCACTTAAATGTCTTCCTAGTAAAATTGTGAGAAATCTTTGAAATAATATTTTAAAAGCCCTTGAATCCACATGAAGTTTAAGACTTAATTAGAATATGAATGGACATCTTTTCTTGAGACATAGACACTAATATTCACATGAATATAATATTTACACAGTTTTACACAGAACAATACCATCTCTTAATTGTCAAAGTGAAAAGATATGAAAGGGCACTTCTCACATCAGTATTTCTGGTCAGCTTTTTCCACCAATGAGATCACAAGACAAGTCATGAAAGTTTCTTGAAAAAATAAGTATATTCTTTGTTGACAGAGGTTTAGATAATTAATTGCATATATTGTCAACATCAAACACATCACTGACACCCACTACTTTGACTAGTCTCTTATCAAACTGATTTAAAATTTAAGTATTTTCTTTATGACTTAGTTCAGGCTAAATTTACATTGCTCTTTCTTTGGATTTTAAAAAATATGTAGCTTGTATAGTGAATGTTTGGAAACGGAACAGTCATGAACAAATACCTAAAACTTCAGAATGCAGTTTATGGCAGATGATAGACTGAACTGAAAGCAACTTAAACTCAAATTAAAGCACTTGGTTTGTATCATAATGTTAAACAAACATTTCCTAGCATTAATAGGCACCAGAGTTTCAATCTCTTTTCAAAGTAGGGTTTTTTATAAATCATATTTCATGTCATGTAGTTTTTATAACCAATAAGAACTATCTTTATTTTTGTCAATTAACTTAAGTTTTGGCATTTGAAGAGCCTCAGAAAAATACAACAGTAGCTGAGCAAGAACTGATCATGGATCCCATGCCCTTCAGCATAGAGCGTCACAATTTTTTAAAAAGTTGTTTCTACCCTTGTGACCTCAATTATAAATCCGACTATTGTGAATTAAACTAACTTCCTTGTCTGAATCTGTAACTTCAGTTTTGTTGTCCGGGTAACTACACAAGATGCGTTGTCATTTAAGTCTTCCATTTATAGTGATTATTGTTTATGTGAGTGTATGGAAAATGAATAGTTTCCTACTGAGAGTATTTCT
Organism: Chaetops frenatus; assembly: GCA_013400775.1. Taxonomy (NCBI): domain Eukaryota; kingdom Metazoa; phylum Chordata; class Aves; order Passeriformes; family Picathartidae; genus Chaetops; species Chaetops frenatus. The sequence continues at coordinate 48,623 of VZTR01024930.1, read as the reverse complement.
CACTATGATAGGTGTTACCTGAATTTTAATGTTAATCCCAAATTTTGGTTTCCATGAAGATTTTACATACACTGAAGTGATTTCACCAGACAAACTTCATAAATGTAACTCAACTAAAAGCATTCAAAACATACGGTATTCAACAGAATATATATTTCAAAGCTGTCACTAAATGGCTAATCCCATAGCTTCCATCTTTCACTAGACACATCATTTATGCAATTTTTATTGTATTTCTGAATTGTGATAGCTCTGTTAGAGATGAATGAAGTTGATCCAGGATGAATCCAGATGTAAGCTGGCAGGAAATAAATTTATGTCATGAGGAATTAGATTATTTTTGTTCTGTATTTGATCTGTCATTGATTACTAAATTTCCCCTATTGAATCCCATCTTCACCTCTCACATACAGCACAGATTGACATGACAGCTTCTTGCCAGGATATTACTTGAAGTCGAACGATGTCTTATTGTTAGGAAAAAGAATGTCAACTTTTCTAACATTCTTCAATAAAGAAATTTACAATTTATTTGTAAAATTATGTATCCAGAGAAGATGCAATAAAATGGAGGTTTATGATGTATATATTGCCCAGTAAATTCTTAAGGGTCTAAAAGTTTGTCTTAAGCTAGATATCCCTTTAAAAAAAAAATATTTATTTGGTCAATATTGGAGAAAAATATTTTTAATTCTACTTGTGTCTTGACATATATCCTACTTGTGACACCACAACAGTAATCTGAACTGTTGCTGGTCAAAAACAATTCTTCTTCCATCAAAAAAAAGATAAGAGAAAGTAGGAGAAATAGTTGCATTTAGTGTATTATTTGTAAAATTAAGAATAACATCTTTTCTTTTCCCAACCCTCTTCTCTTATAAATAAATTCACATTTGTCTATCTTTAACATCTATTGTAAAAGTATCTTACAACACTTCATATGTATTCCCTTCATAAATGATTTGACATACTCCATTAATAATAGCACAGGGGAAAAATAAATTGCAACACTTGATGCTAAATAATAGCTGGAAAGCCTCTAAGTTTCTGTACCACTGCTATGGTACTCTGATCACCCATAATTGCCAATCAGACTTTTATATCTCTTCTCCACATAGAATGTCAGAATTCTCAGACCAAAGTTGTAACATTGAAAATCAAAAACTGGTTGCTGTCAGGGAACCTATCTACAGTATGATGCTAGACATTTATAAAAATTGATACAAATAAGATACAAAAAAGAAATAAATCAAAATAAATACATGAAATTTGCAAAACTATCTATATCAAGCTGTTAATTATTGTATGGCCACTCTGGTTAAACATTGTTCCTTTGCATGGCTTTGGTGGATTTCATCAGCAGATTTCAGAAAAACCTGTGATGAGCTGCACAGTGTCGTGGTATGTTTTTAAGTTCTGTTCATGATTTCCTATGTTACTTCGTTTATCCCTGTTCCCCCTACCCATTGGTTTTTCCCTTTGCCTGTCAATCCCTAATCCCCTCCTTTTGGGCAGAGTTGTGCTTACTCTGAGGCCTGCCCTGGGAATGTCAATCCACTCTTTTCCCCTCCCGTTGTTCCTGAAGGTTCTGTGTTCCTCGACACCCCATNTGTGTGAACCCACCCCTGAAACATTGTCCCCTAAAACCCTAGGCTCCCCGATGTTAGCCAGATTCCTGCTGCTACAGACCCTTCAGTGATAAACCTGCTGGAACCTGAGATCCAGAATCCCTGCCTTCTCCTTTGCTCTCACTGCAGCTGGATTACCTGCTTGCTCACCTGGTGCTGTTCCTGATCGGCACTGCTGTTACTGAGGGCCAGTGGGCCTGCTGGGGGACAGCCACTGGTTCTGGGACTTGCGCTTTCAAAGCAGTGCTCTAGCCAGATCGGACAGCTACAACAAACTCAGGCTGCTTCGGCTCAGTAGCAAGTACGTAAGGAAGTGGTACTGGCAGTGACACCGCAATACCTGTTTCGGCATCCTGTGGAGCTAACAGAAATGAGTTTGATAATGTCATGTGCTTAGGAGTTCAGGAGCTCTCAGGGGGTAACAGGTGACCCTCACTCTTACCTTGGCAAACCTAATTTTTCAGAATTATTCAATAAAATAATTGCCAGGATGCTTTTCTGGAATAGTCTGGAATAGTTTTCTGAAAAAGTTAGGTTTGTGCAGGCAAACACTGGAGTAGGGAGTTCAGCTAAGATCGGTACAAGATTTTAGAACAATTCTTGAAGGTCTTTTAATTCACTGTAATTATATTCCAGAAAAATTGTGAAGTTGCGATAGAATTCCTAAAAGAGTCAGTTTCTAAAAGAAATACTTTGATTTGCTAAACATTAAGTACAGTAAAAATCCTAGAGCCTAGTCTTACAAAAGAGCAACGTTGAGTCTAATGCCTTAGTTACTAAGAAAAAAGGATGGTTTAGGAAATGTCCAGATGAACAACTGACCAGGAATTATTTCAAATGATGGAAATATACTGGTGTTCTGTAAAAAAAGGAGTCCTAATAAGATCAAAAAAACACTTCAGAACAATTTCCACCAACATTTCATCAACACTTAAGTGATTCTAGTCAGAGCTGTAAATGAAACACATTTACATCTGCATGGGACAACTTGAATCGCTAAATCAATATTCTCATTTTAAGGAAAACAGACAAATCTGAAAAAACAGCAACACTTTCATATTTCTAAATATGAAACACAAAGTACAATGAATAACTGGCTGTATTCATATTATCACCACATTACTTGGCTTATTGTAGCTTCTGTAAAATAGAAATAATTTTCAGGAAAAAAACTCCCAACTTTTGGCTTTATAAGGCAAAGAATCTAGTTCCAACTCAGACTTTTCACAAGGTCTTAACATTTCAAATCTCAGTAGACATTGTATCCTTGAACAGGACCAAAACTGTGAATTTCTACTTTTCAAAATTTAGACAGGGTAAGCTTCTCAAAATAAAAATGTTATCTAAACGTATGTTGGATTTTTTCATTCAGTCAGTTTTTGATGGTTTTTTCCCTTTCACTTAAAGAGCAGGTTTTATGATTATAACTACTAGAAAATGACAACCCATGTTTATAAAAACTATGACAGCGGACATGCATTGAAAGTTCTTTCCATTTTGCAGAAAAAAACGACAAAACAATCTTTATTAGGTAAAAGTAAATGCAGCTGAGAAAGCTAGAATACGAGGAACTTGAAAAAGGACTGAGATTTTACATTGTGTAAGTTGGAGAAATAGGGGTAGCTCAGCACAGGACTAGAACACCATTTAAAAGCTCTTCATCATGCTAGTCATCTCATATGTATATATAGCAGCCCACAGTCTGGCCACTTACTCTAATTTTCTGTTTATGGAAAACTTTACTCTTTCTTCCATGTTAATTTCTGAATTTTACACTTCAGAAGAAGGAAGGGCTGTTTCCTTAAAAGAGACATGAGAAATATTCAAGTCTGTATGCTTGGTGATGAAGCGGCAGACAGAAGTGCTACATAAAATCCATAATCAGCAAAAACTACAAATTGAATGGAGTAAAAGAGTGAACAACAGGAAACAGATGTAGAGTTTCTGCCATTTTTGTACACAAGTCTGGGATACTGCAGTCTCTCTGCAAAAAAAATACTACAACCTCTGTAAAAAAAGAGAAAGGTTGGGTTTTACGCATTTTGCTGTGCAGTGGCTTTGGAAAGGCCAAAATGCCCAAACAGGATGCATTATGAAATTTATTGGCAATGGCTCAATGAGAGCACACACCAGCAAAAACACTTAAGCAACAGCACTGGCAGCTGCCTGCTGAGAGAGAATTCTGCTAACAGAACAGTTGGCTGGGAACGGTGGAAGAAGAAAATAACTTCAGTAACTGGAAGCCAACCATCTCTCTCTTTCTCAGCATCAATCTCACTGAGAGTTACAGTAAGTTATCACACTGGGAGACACCACAGAAAATGAAATAACTTGAGCAGCAACAGCAAGACTGGAAATTGCTCTTCAACAGGCGAACTAAAAATGTGCCGTGAAATATGGACAAATTTTCTCTCTTGGAACTGTGGCCCATATAAGCCAAAGCCAAAAAACTTGCCTATTTTCAAAAGTTATTTAACCACTAGGGTTTTATGTTTTCAACTGGAATCGCAGAATCCTGGATTTGTTTAAGTTGGAAAGGACCTTTAAGATTATCGAGTCCACTGTTAAATTACAGTTATAATTAAGAATATGTCTTCCCTAGAAATTGTTACATCATTTGCTATTTATACATTTGAAGTAAAACAATGAAGTAAGTTAATAATAAAACCAGCAGTTTTATTATTAATCAAATCAAGTATTTGGGGTTGAGAGGAAGTTTATGAGTACTAGGGCATAAATGAGAAAGAAGTTGTGGATCAGTACCTGAAATCAACTAATGAGTATTTTGTCTGGTGACAGTCAAATACCAGAAAATAGGTATGTGTATTTGTCTCCTTTAGGATATTTTGTGATACATTGGTTGTAGAACGTAAGACTGTATTTTGAACTGTAACATCCTATTGAGTTACAAAGAATAAGAGAGTTTTACCTTCAATGAGACCAGATGTCTTCCAGCTGTTCATATGCAGGGATGCTCCTTAGTCTAGAAAAGATACATAAATATCTTTTTAAAAGTAAAGGAATAGTTTTTGCCTTAACAATGTCTGTTGTAAACACCAGTAGGTGCAAAGACTATGTAGGATGTTATAAATGAATATTCCATTCCATTTTACTTCACCCTGTCTCAAGGCAAAACAACAAAGCCCATGTTTACATGGCTTTACATAACTGTTAACAATAAAGCCCATGACATAGCCAATCAAATAACTGCAACACTAAAATACACCACGTAATTTGGATCCCTAACACATGACCTACTATATCAAAAGAGACAGAATGGGCCTGTGTTTGAGCTGTATAGCCCAGAGTTTACCAGAAGAGGATGTTTTCCTCACATTCTGATATGTGCTCTGGGCTGCACTCTTGAGTTCTGAAGGTCACAGAAAGTGTGCCATAGTGGAGGGGAGAGAGAGGGGTGGGGGGAATAAAAGTGATAAATGAATGATCATATCAGAGAAAATAAAAATGTTGTGCTTAATGAACGCATTTGTTTTATATGGCAATTGTTCCTGGACAAAGCTTTTCCCAGACCTATCTGAAAATCATGAAAAACTCTACACCATGGATATTTTCCTTGAAAAGAACATGTAGTCATACCAGAGTAAGATCCTCTCTTCTTAGGTCTGAGGAGACACTTGAAAAATTCTATTCTAATTTTTTTCTGGCATGGGAAAATGCAATATTATCATTTGGAGCTTTCCTGGGTACTATAATCTTTTTTTACATATTATGAGGTTAGACTATCAATCTTACTATTTTAAAACACAAGGAAAATTGTGTCAGAAGACATCAGGGTCACTGCATTTATCATAAGCATTTCCTCCTGGTTTGACTTCTTTTAGATGGATTGGAAAGCCCCACATGGGCTTGGAAAACAATCTGAGATATTTGTGGCCTGGATAAAGAAGAGAGGAAAAAAACCACGGTCTAAAGACAGGGGTGAATTTTTAAATAAGACAATATGCTTATAGCTAAATTTGAAGAACAAGTCTAGTTTAATTAATTTTATTGTCTAGTTAAAATAATAAATGTCTGTCCTAAGTGGATACTACACGGACATGATTCTGTTAACCTAGATGATTTTAACATTCTATAGACTATGCCAGTTTATGCCACTCATTCCCTGAGGATTACATTTAATTGTTTGTCTGTAGCAGTCAGTGAGTTACTATGCATGAAGATTGAATTATTCTAATGAGACCACTCACTCATGAAATAAAGAAAAAACATCATGAAGGAAGATGGCAGAATATGACTTCTTGGTGATACTTTAATCCAGTACTTAAAGATTTTCCTCTGCTTGCATTCCTTTGCCCTGAAAACTTAGATATCCACTCTCATCTTTCAATAGCACACAGTCTTCTACTTGCCTTAAAGAGGNAGACTAAAACTTGGGTCAAAAAAGAAAGTCTCTGGGCATTGGAAGCGAGGACAGGTGACACAGGAGGACTACAGAGTTGCTGTTTGCCNAAAAAAAAAAAAAAAACAACAACAAGAAAAGAAAAAGGCTTTTTGGCATATTTTAACAGCTAAAGGAAGAGTGGAGGTAACACTGATCTAGTACTTGATGAGGTTAGTCCACCTAAAAATAGGGGCAAAAACAAAGCAGAGATGTTTAATGATTTATTGAAGGAGGTCATTGTCCCTCTCTGCTGCTCTGCAGCCTCACCTCAAGTCCTGTGTGCAGTTTTGCTCACAACAATAAGGGAAGGATATGAAACTTTCAGCAAGCTTCCAAAGGAGGAATACAAAGATGGTGAAAGGTCTCAAAGACTAAACTGATGAAGAGAGGCTGGGATCACTTGGTTCCTTCAGCTTGGAGAAGGCTGAGAGCAGCCTCATCACAGTCTACAAGTTCTTCAAGGGAAACAACAGAGGGGAATGTGCTGGTCTCCAACCTCTGATGACTAGTGATAGGTCACAAAGAAATGAAGTTGTATCACAAGAAGTTGAGGCTTGATATTAGAAAAGAGTTCTTCACTGAAAGTGTGATCAGTCACTGGAACAGGGTCTCCAGAGAAGTAGTCATTGTGCCAGGTCTGCCAGAGTTCCAGAATATCTAAATAATTTTATTCCCATGACTTACTTTTGGTGGGTTTTTTTTTTTTTTTGTTTTAGGTCATTCTACAAGGAGCAGGAAGGTGGACTCAATGATTCCTATGGATGTCTTACAAATTGATATATTCTATGAGAATAAAATTTACCTAAAACTAATAGAGTAGTGAAATAAGAAAAAATGTAGAAAAAAAAAAATTAGGATGAAAGGCCAGTACAGCTCTCATGTGAACACAGGATTAAATATTCTGGTATGACAGCTATTTCTACAGCAAAGAAGCTTTCACAGTTATGGGAGCAAAACAGCCATCTGCTCTGCGTAGCAGGTTCAAACTTAAAAGACTTTCCTCTGTGCATGTGTGAAATATTTGACTCATGCAGTGATCTCTTTAGTCCCTGTGCACATGAAAGGCTCTCAGTCATACCAGCCTAGATATTTACAAGGGTATCAGGTATTGTATAAGGCAGTGCACAAGCTTGGTCTTGTGCAGTTTTCCCAGTAGCTCCTTTTCTATTTTTCTGCATTTAGTTATGATCAACTGAGGCACCGTAAGTATAAAAACCAGTTTTATTGTGGCTTTGCTTCTTTTTGTTTTTACAGATACAGAAAATGAGGTTGATACGTTTTATTCCTTTTTGTTTCACTTGTTATTTATGCAAGGCTTTCCCCTCAATAGAATGCAACTCAGTTTATAGTATCTAAAATTATGACTCCAGGCAGTATATTCTGGATTTGTTTTTTTTGCAGATGTTGTTTCACCTTCTTTCTATTTAGTCATTCAGTCTAATTCCATGTTCAGTACAACCTCTTTTCAGAGCCATATTTGAGTCCCTGCCTTGAAATAGCTAGTATTTAAGCTTACAGTATTCTCCTAAAGAGATTCAACACTCTCTTGTTAACATCATCCTTTTTTATTCATAGGTATTAATACATTAACTTCTGTTGTGCTTTATTATCTGTATTAGTTGACAAAAAGTTTGAAGGGCAACCTATGATCTTTCTCATTAATACAAAGCTATTTTTCTGTAACACCTTTGGGACTTTTATCTCAAAGATAAGTGTTACTTCAGCTATAGAAGCCTTTAAGCACACTAGAATGAGTGGAACATCATACACAGCTAGAATTGCTAATACTGCAACATGAGGAGGATTGGGATTTTTTATAGGAAGTGGAGGTAGACTAATAACTCAGAGTTGTCATAGTGAAGAAATTTTCCTCACATTTCTTCATCTTCTTCCTCATCTTGAACCAAATTCTGCACATTTCTGGCCCTTCTGTAAGTTTCTTTTACTTTATCTTGACAGGAAACAGTCAGAAAATTTCCTCCTACGAAACAGTATTTAAAGTAGCCATTAAAGGGTTTAAGATATGAAGGACCTGGCAAAAGGTATTTGTTGATGGAGAAAGGCTGACTGAAACATCTTGTTTAGCAACAGTGAATTGTTATATTTCCTGTCTACATTTTCTGGAAGTGTGTTCCCTGTCAAGTAAACTTTTTATCAAGGAAATGTACTTAGGATGGTGTATTCATAGCAAGATGGCAGGTAGAATCTGTTCTATAAATGACACATTGCTTCACTGATTGTGTGACAGGGGTGATGCACCTAAATGGCACTGAGAACAAAAAAGACCTTCACAGGAGCAGGAACATCAAAAAGTTTTTTTCCTTCCACAGCTCTACATTTTGGAAGGAAAAAAAGCATAACCTCTACATCAGCAGAAGTCACTGTCATATCAAGGGACATTAATGTATAGTGGGAACAAAATCTGAACTATAAAGATAGGTATGCAGTCAGGTTTTAATGGATCCCAGACCATTCAGTCTGTCCTTTCTTATACACAGCTGGGTACATTGTTTTCCCGTGCTTTTATTCTGTTACATATTTATTTTTATAAATAAATTATCCTTAACAATGAGAATACTTCTTAAAAGAACCAANACTACATTTAGGCAATTTGGTGTTCTGTTCTCTGTGTATCTCACTCTACAATCTTCATGCACAATTGTGTATTACACTAGTGGGTTTAATTTCAATCATTTTTCTACTGTGAATTTGTAAGCTGAAAAAGCACTCTATCAAGAGGTCTGTTACCACTCTGATTTGACAATAAGGGCAAAAAGGCAAGTGTTACATCTTGACAATT
>VZTR01024883.1:0-15369 GCA_013400775.1 Chaetops frenatus | reverse complement strand
CAGCTTTTTTAGCTTCTGTCTTCTACTAAACTGTGAAATGCAACAGTGAAATAAAAGACATTTAACATTTCTTAGTAGTAGCTTTGTATTATAGCGTGGGTAAACAATGTCTACCTTTGCAACAAAATACTGCAATCAAGGCTAAATGTTTATTCTCGTGGCAGGTCATAACTTAAAGTGAAAATATTGGAATTTCTTAGTATTAATATAGGTAATAGGTCAAAAGTACCTTACCTAACCCTACAGGAATGTGTACCTTTGGAAGAGTTGTGCATGTCCTTCATTTTTCATATGTAGATTTGATTAATCCTATTCTAGTTAATAAATCATGAGGTGGATTTGCCACCATACTGAGGTGCCTCTGAAATTTTCCCTTGCATAGTAGTCACTTGCATAGTGACCCAAAAATCTAGCTTCACTATCAAGGGCTAAAATATCTGGAGAAGCTGTGTCATGGTCCTGTTCTGAGTATGTTTGCAGAGGAGCTATGAATAATTATCTTTATTATTCTCTATCTATGCCTAATTTTCTAATCACATTACTGTTTGAGCCTTGTGCTTTATGTATTGGAAAAGACACCCACCTATTTAAATGTGAATACCAAAATGAATGTATAAAACATGTCATTCAGCATGGGTTTATCCAAGTCTATGATTTCTCTCTGCATTCACTCCTACATGGAAAGCATCCACTTCTCAGTTTGGGTGACTGTAAGCCTGTGAGTTTGCATGACAGCTCCACAGAATCTGTCTTTAAAAATATAATCCAGCTGAAAATGCTCTCAAAGCAAGTGCATTAAGAGAATAATAAATATGGATGATTGAAAACAGAAATCAGATAGTGAAATTGTAAAATACAGTGCTGGCTGTAACTGCAGGCACTACCTCTGTTAGAGTATTTCAGGGCTCTGACAGTTGTGTGGATATGAATGAAACCTGCATGACTAAACCTGGTTTTGGTCCCAGCTGGCTGCCTTACCCTCTTGAGAGGGGTGGCTATCCTGGAAGGCAGATCCATCAGATCTTGCTGTGGGTCCAATCCTGAACTACAGGCTTCAGCCCTCTCTTCTAGGTAATGTGAGACTTCAGCGTCCTGGGCTGGAAGGATTCATGAGAGGATCAAGTGTCCTTACTCAGAGGTGGCAGCATCTGTCAGCCGGGGTGACTGGGGACAGCAGCCACTAGACCGTGTGACCATGTAATGTTCTGCCACGCGTCAGTCAGTGCTGCTGGTACAGTAGAGTAGTGGGTGATGTGATTTGTCTCACTACCAAGCATGGTCAGGTTCTTCTCTGCACAGCCGGTGCAGAGGAATAGTCACAGTGGCTGCTTTAGGCAGTTTGTTCCTGAGTATCACCAAAGACAGCCTGGCAATGCTCTTACACCAGTTTATAAGTGTGTTTCTGAATTCCAGTGGTGGTCATCTTGATTTCCATTGCTGTGAAGAGAAGAAAGTCGGATGCTGTGTTTATACTATCCTTTACTATTTGCCAAATAGCACTGTTTATCATGCCAGGAAGTTTTAGGCACCACGAAACATTCCTCCTAAAACAGGGGGAAAAATGTTGGAAAAATCCCAGCTGAACCATCATCTGATGTCTGGGTCCTCCCTCAACCACTGTAGCCTGTAGTGTACACAGCATGGACAGGGGTCCTAAAAGGGAAAGTCACCTTCTTCTCTACTCCTCCTGAGTGTATCTGTTGAGGGCAAGCTTTTTTTTAATGGGATAGGAAGCCATAATATTGTCCACTGGTCTGCAAATTATTGGTGTTTTTATGGAACAACCTCTGCCTAAGGAAGTCTTCTCTTTTGCTACATAGCCTCTTGCTCCCTTGGAAACAGTCCAGGAGGTTGCTAGTCTTAAAAGAGGCCCAATGACAATGTTTGATATAAAACATCAGAAAAATAATATATTTGTACTATTTCCCCCTCACTTTCCTTAAGGGAACAAACTTTCCATTTGACTCCTGGGAGCTGGAAATACCTTTCCGGTAATTAAATTATCACCCATTTCACTTCAAGGGAGCCTTTTCTACATGTAGTTTCCCACAATATAATTGGACCCCAAATCCCTGTATTAAATTATATTCAGGGAGATTTCCACATAAAGTTATTGAAATATAATGCTAATGACATAAGCACATAGACAAAACAGGGGCAAACTGCAAGATGCTAGACATCTATTACAAAAAAAGCCCTGAATAAATTGCATTTGTTGAATCCTAAATGTCTTAATGAGTGTTGTGCTTTCAAAACAATAAGCACATCAGCCTGTGAATCCAGTATCTCTTTCTGGAGAGATTATTTGTGTCACTTTCTGTTCCTTTCAAATAAGCTTTTAGTAGAATTATTACTTCATATTTGAATGGAGAGGGGTAAGCACTAAACCTAAGCTGCTACTAAGCATAGCACCCTTGCTCCTCATTTTTGGCAGTTTTGTCATTTTATTGTGTATTTCTTTTCTGCCAAAATTATCTTATAAGCATGAAATGTGTATAGCCCTTGAGTGACATAAAGCAACCATATTATTTCCCTAGGTGATTATCCTTGCTGATGCAATTCCACCTGCTGACAAATTCTGCATTGATTTAAAAGTACAGAAAATTAGTGGGGTTATCTAACTTGACTTTTTATTCCCACCTTTTTTTCCCCTTTAAGATGATGTGCTTCTTTCCCACTCACTGTGTTTTAAATATCTGATCTTGATACCATATCATACTCATGGATGACTTTGCTGCTCTCTTTAATGTCAAAGGACCATCTCTCCTTTCATTATAGTTCATTATAGTCAAAGTGGCTATTACTTAGTGTTCTCATTACTCAGACTAGGTAGACCTATTAGGTGCACTAAAATAATTTTTAGCTTATCTGAGCCTGTTAGTCTCCTGTGAGTTTTCCCCCAAAGCTTGTTCTTGGCACATTCAGGAATATGCCACACGTACCAATTTGTTCTGCTAACGCATCTGCCTGTGCTCATTCTTTGGGGGAAACCCAGGACTACAGTGATGCAGCCCTGTACAACAGCTGACACTGGATTATGCTCCGTATTTGTAAAGGAAAATGAACAGACATGAAACTGAAGACTGGATCACATTTTATGAACTTTTTTCCTTTTCTATTTTCATTACCCTTACAAAAGATGTAAAGAGACCTCTCTTTACATCTTTTGCACTGGTCTGATTATTCTAGCTGCCTTTGGAGAAGGTCCAGAATATATCCAAATAATGAATTTTTGATACACAGGCAGTTGCTGAGCCAGAAACTCACTGCCAGAATGAAAACCAGTGACAAACCAATAAAATAAAATTAATACTAATTCTACTACAACTTAAAAAAAATACCAGAGAGAGTGAAGCAATAAATATTCAACAATGGTTTTATGGAAGTATTGCATCCTCAGGAATTTAGGCCGAAGTGAGCTGAACGATAAAATAAGAGAAAAATCACAATTAAGAGTTTAATTTACAATTTTTAGTTGGAAGCCAATAAATGAATTCTTTTTGGTACTTTATATCAAATGAAGTAAATATTTTCCTTGCTCAGATCTAAACCAAGCTCTGAGGAACATGTAGACTAACACCCTTCCCCTTTACAAATGAGAATTTTCTAGCTGAATTAAGATAATTTTCAGTTAAACATCGTGCTGTTTGATTATTAAAAAAACAAGTCTGGAGCTCAGAAAGTTGTATGCTTAGATGGTATACTTGGGAATCATAAAAGACATCAAAATGTATAGGAGGTGCATGGCTGGTATAATCAAATTTTGAAGCTGTAGGGAATGAACTAGTGGCACTGTTTTTGGAATAAATGCAGGAGAACTGAGCTGTCACATTAAAGCTGACAGCCCTGTTACGCAGCTCTAATCTGCTGTGCAAAGATCTGGGTTAGGAGAGGATGGAAATCTACAGATGCACTCTTCCAAGTCTGTCTTTCTGAGCTTGCAGATCAAAGTCAAAAACCATGCCTGATCAGAAACATTAAAAAACGTGAGCAATATAGATAATTCCAGAAAGAGGCAGATGATTTAACCCTCTTTCACGATTCTTTTCTAAAAAAAAAGTCACTAGATGCCAAGACATTTTCAATGCAATGACTGTGTTATCTCCCTTGAGATGCTGAGGTAACAAGTCAAAATAGCATAGATGATTCTTGCAGCTTGATGAGACAGACTTCCCTTGAATTGCTGTGAAGCCTAACTCATTCCCTGTTCTCAAAAGAATCACCACTTAAGAGTTTTCCCAGCACTCTACCTGCACATCTTGATGGTAATGGGAAGTGGCAACACTTCCAAACTTGCAGGACCTTGGTCACCTTGGGTTTCCTTTATTGCTGGTGCTTTTAGAGGTCCTAAAAAAATTTAAAAATTAAAAAAAAAAAAAAAAAAAAAAAAAAAAAAAAAAAAAAAAAGGCCCACNAAAAAAAAAAAAAAAAACAAGGCTCACTCATGCTTTAATACAGTGGAAGTAAAAGGTTTGGCACACAGAGTAGTATTTAATAGATGAGTATCTATCTGGGCTTTAAAACTGCTATGAATGGTCATATATTGCAGCAAAAGAAGTAAGGAGTTTATTATACTACAGCATGCTGCTGCTAATTTATAAGCTCTTTCTCTTAGCTTTCAGCATTTTCTAGAAGCACGTGAATGTTTCTGTCATGTCTCAGAAACAAGTAACAAAACATGTCCATAGGGAAAGTTACACCATAAAACTGGATTTTAATAAAGCAGGAGGGGGCTGACAGCAAAAACAATCGTTTCATCTGTGAAGTTGCAGGTCGGTATACTGAGCTGAGAATACTCTGGCAGTTGCGTAGATGCGAGCTCCCCTGTGTAACACTAACCCAGTCCCTGCCTGTCTCACAGGGAGAAGGTGTAATTCTGTGAAGGTGAAATGAAATTTAATACAGACCTAGTAGCCATATGCTTCGTTTCTTATGAATATCTTCATTTTTCTTGACAGCCCGTGTCTGGCATTCCCAGTTTTTAACTCAGTAATTTTTTGTAGCACCATGTCCCCCAGCTTCACGCAAAGGAGCAGAGCTGCTGCTGCCTGGGTACCCACTGGGCTGGGAGAGGGGCAGCAGGAGGGGCACCAGCAACAGGCACTGTCCTGGGAATGGGGACAGGATAGACAGATCTGTATGAAGCTGCAAGCTGGCGCTGCCGTGGCATCTCTGGAGCAGGGGCTGCTGGCCCCGGGAGGCTGACGTGGTGGGCAGCGTGGGGGGAGCCCCAGGAGTGCGGGCAAGGACAGTCAGGGCGGGTGGTACCATTGGGGTCCTCATGTACTGAGTAGATCTATAAAATCCTCTCTTCTGACTCCATTTTCCCTCACAATTGTAAGGCAAATATTTTCCTGCCATGTCTGCCCAAGGTAGTCTGCTGAAGCAGATAAAAACATAGATACACGCAATCTAAACCTGAACTTTCTGCAGACAATTGTCCATCATCACAAGGTCGGTTCTGCCATCACAGAATATTAAAACCTAATACAGAGAATCAAACCCAGCTAAACTGCCCAAAAACCTCTCTGTGCATTACTCTGTCAAGGAGGGACAGGCAGAGCTCTGTGGGATGGAGCAACGTGCAGAGAGACACGGTTGTGGGCTGACCTGAGCTCGAGCATCCCTCTGCTGCAGCATGGAGCCACTGTGCTGATTGAGTGGCACAAGGAGTTACTGAACAGCACTTATGCAGATGCCAGCTGGATAACACCCTAAGGCTCCCAGCTCGAGAATTAGCAGAGACAGCTCATGTGAACCCAGCTCAGGGTCGGGATCATGCAGAGCCAGCTGTGGACATGGTCAAAAATGCACATCAGAACCAAGTCCCAAAGATTTTTACATTATTAGTTTTACATAAGAGAGACAACAAATCAAAAGAGATCTTCAATTTGAAGGAGAAAATGAAGAGACATCAGACACTGTAATGCAGTCACTCTGCAGAAGCACAACTCATGGCAAGCTGTGTTGTGTATGCACCGTGCTGTTTGGTTGGAAACTTAGTCAGCCCTCATAGTTTCTCCTTCACAAATGTTCAGTTCTGGTCCTAAGCCCTGGATAGATCCAAATAGAAGGCAGACCAGAAATCCAAAATATAGCAAAAAGAGCCACCAGTAACTGAATTATTCTTTTAAAGAAGCAATACATGAAGACCCACAACATTGGGGTTTGGTCATTCTAAACCTGATAGCTATTTCTCATCAAGCTTGAGCACTTCAAACCTATGGTTACGAGCTCCTTTCTTACCAAGACATGGGTTTTCCTATACATAGACAGCTGCCAGAATCAGGAAGGAGGCAGCAGGTAACCTTTGCAAGAAACAGGGTAGGAAAAAACCCAAGAGTGAATTTAAAACATTAAATATTTTAGTATTAACCATGAGTATTTATCTCCTTCTCAAATTTGGTGCTTGGCAAGAATGAGACAGCTCAGAGTTTTACTGGTGAGATAGGTGGTTAATGAGCGACCTGGTCGAACTTTTCTCATGTACCCTCAGGATATAAAAGCCAGTTTCTATGGTGGTGAGAGAATCCCTACATCCTGCCTGTGAAAGCTATAGCACTGTTCAGACATCAAACCTAACAGACACTTTGTTAGGATGGGAGAATTCATAAGGGGCTCCCAACAGAGGCTACTGCCTTTGGCACTCCACTGGAGAGTGATAAAATTTCACCCTATTGCTCCTCTGAGGGATATTTTTAAAAATTGCTTTGGCTCCAGAGTAATGTAGGTGTTTCTGAAAATAATACATTTATGCAAAAGGATGCCAGCTTAAATCTGTGTGCATTTGTTTTGTACTGGTATTTCAAGTGCTTGTCAAATGCATGGCAGAGAAGGTGTTCAGATTGAAGGAAGAGTAAATGAAAAAACTTGTCAGCAGTAGCCTCAAATTGTGAGATTTTTGCAGATATAAACCCTCTATTTTTTCAGCAAAATCAGTAAAATCATTGTAGTGATTGGCCTTTTAGTGAAAAATCTAATGCTATGCTCTTACTTGCTTCCATAAGGACCTACTGGAATTATGTTAAGAAAGTCTATTGTGATTGTCTTGCTGCTTCATTTTTCAAGTGTTGTTGTCTTCCGGGTTCCCCATCTTCTCCTTCGATCCTAAAGTATGCCAGCAGTCTGTAGTCTTGGCAACTTCACAGCAGCCAGCTGGTAGGAAATCTCCCAAATACTGAGACTGAGAAGTCTAGCCTGATTCCTTCACATGCTTTCCTTTCAATTCACTAAGATATATATTCCTTAAAATATCTATCTGGAAGTGCCCATTTGATAAATGAAACAGGTCATGTGCAATGCTTCTAAGAAGTCTTATTTATGTATGACATTGCTACTGTGGTGACTGGAGAAAACACAATGCACGTTTAGACTTAATATTAATTAGAAAGCTAATTAATGAATATCTGAAAGACGGGAATATATTTCTGTGTAATTTTCCTGTGAAAAGTGCAAGCACAACAGACATCTGAAATATGTTCTGAGGGCAGCATTAACATGCTTTTTCAGTGGTGATTTTTGTGGAGTTAGGACTACCTATGGTGGATGAAGTTTTTTGGCATACAAAGAGGATGAAGTGAAAAACATGGGCAGAAAGAACAGCAAAAATATGAAAGTTTGCAAAATTATCTGCCAACTTGTAGCCTGTTGTTCTGCAGTAAAGAGACTGGTTAAGAGAGGAGGCTGGCCTCTCTGATGCATTATGACAGAGGAAAAAAAGAGAAATGTGTTCCGTTTATCTGCCATGAATCAAAAAGAAAGAGGTCAGCAGGAACATGAAATGAATTTTTATGAGAATGTTGGACATCAAAAATTGCTTGCTCTCTCTTGCCTGGATTATCACTCCAGCTCTTCTTTCTGTATTTATGCTTTTGACTTCTAGTGGGAACAATTAAGAAGAAACAACGAGCCTCTGCTGTCCTGACATAAAATGTGCAATAAAATCTAGCCTCTGGAAGAAAAGCTTATAATCCATCCAGGGAGAAAATATATCCCCCTGATAATTGTTTAGCAATGGCAGAGCACTGAGGACCCTCTGAGGATATGAGGCATGAGATTATAGATCTAATAAAAATGTCTGTAAAATAGAGAGTAATTGAGATGTTTTAGAATATATTCAGCAACTATGAACAGACACAATAGGACAAAAAGCTATCAGACTGCTTGGAATAACAGAACCAGCAGCATTGCAGTGTTTCCTTCAAGGACAATAGCGTGGGTTTGGGGTTTTTTTTCTGTACTATACCTTGGAGGAGTTTTCAGTTTTTAAAAGCACAATAGTGCCAGAGCAGGTTCTGTCAAACATGAATAATTGAATTTGAACAGAAATACAGAGACTCTGAAAACACAGCTGAAGACTTTGGAAAACACTCAGAGAAAATGTACAGGCTAGGTTTGCTGCTCCTGGTCTCATATCACTAAACTTGGCCTATCTCTGCTGGTGCAGAACTTCAGTAAATTTCAGCAAAGACAGCTGTGAATTAGGCCCAGTATTTGCAGGGGTCTTTGCTTAAGTGAAAGAATCAGCGGGTATCTTCGCAAACACTGGTATAGACAGTATGATGTAATTAATATCAATGAAATTACTTAAGACTTCCATTAATCAAGGCTCTGAGATCAGCACCTGCTGTTTCCTTTTGCCTCAGTGACAAGTTGCCTCTCTGTGCTTATTGCATTAGGCATTAATGAACCTCAGTGCTTTCTCCAAGGGCACAGTGCAGATTATTGAAGCCTAATGCCTTCTTAAGTTGTTTGTTCCTTGAAGAGCTCACCTATGGGGCCCTGCCCTCTGCCAGTAGCCTTGTCTTAACCTGACTGCAATCTCACTAAATAGGCTGAGAAATAAAAAGAAGAGCAGTCAAGGTGCAGATTAAGGGGTGGGAGGGCACATGAGAAACGACTCTTGAGCAGGAAGGAAATAATATGAATCTGTAAAGCTTTGGAGGAAATAGAGAGAATTACAGACAAACCATTAAAACAGGCAGCAAATGGTAGAGAAAGAGGGGTACTAAAAAGGGAAAAGAAGGGTGGCTAGGGAAAGAATAGGGGATTTCTCAATCATCTTCTCTTGAAACAAAATTTTCTTTTTCATGGAATGTTTGTTAATCATAAAGGCACTGCTTTGTAATTTTTTAGTTGTACTAAATCTTCTGCTACAAAATGTATACAGCCTGCAGGCTGGAGCAAGGGAACAAGGCCAAGGGGTCTCATGCATCTGAAGTGGAATACTAGCCACAATTTTTCCTTTCTCTGTGATTAAGCAGTGTTTGACTTTTAGCTTAGCTGACTTTAAAATGTCAAGAATAGCATCAAAGCTTTGGCCTGTTTCTAGTGTCTCAAATCCCACACACTCAAAAATGGAAAGGAATATACTTTCTTCCCCAGGGCTTTGCAGATAAGGGATATTTCCAAAAACAATGCATACAGAATTAGAAAATCAGGCAACAGAAAAACCTTTTTAACCAAGCAGCTGCTATTAAAATTGAAGATTGTATGCACAGTGTGCCATTAGTGCCATTGCCTGAGAAGTGCATGTTTAAGAGCAGCTTTACACTCCACATGTACCCCCTTGAAAAGAAAGCCCTGTAGAGACAATTCTTCATATATATCTAAGTCTGCATTTCTTATTCTCCCACACTATGAGAACAAAACCTATTTCTTTAAAATTACTCCTGCTGGGTAGTTCTTATTTCACCAGGACTGGATGATATCTGGTAAGTGGTTCAAGATACTTGAGATGTAGAAAACGTCCTGTTGGGTCCAGAAAAATGTCTGTGTGTTTGCCTGATTTGAAAATTCAGTGACTCTTGATGATGCAGGATACCCTTAAAACAGAAATCAATGCAGTATGCCACTAGAAGACTAATCACCCAGTCCAGCCTTCCAAAGATGTACAGCAGTTTGTTTTCTAGGCTCAGTGGTTCATGAGAGTTTGAAGATAAAAATCACATTACTTTCACTAACATCTTCTCTGCTTGCATTGATTCACTGGTTCTGACCCAATTTAAGTGGCTGCTGCCTCCAAGTGAGAAACAATGCCATGTTTCATCTGAAAACATACAGTCACAGCTTCCAAGCTCTATGAAGCATTCACATCCAACTCTAGCACTTTGTGGAAATACTGGCTCCGAAGCTAATTCAGGAATTTAAAGACATGGGTGAGAATTATTAGAAGGTCACTATTATTAACTATATTCAATTATTTCAGAAATGTTCTGTTGAGACTGCTAGGTAGTCTCCTAAGCAGATATAGCAGCATATATGTAAAGAAGGGACAATTGAAGAGCAGCAGATAAATAGGAAAACAAAACAGAAAGGGGGACACAATATCTGTGAGCTTGCCGTGGGTGAGGCAGCAGGTGGGACTGGAAAAGAGTGTCTGTATCACTGAATTCAATTCCCTGCAATCACACTGTCATGGCATCAACATTAGGATCAGATAGATCCTCCGTGTATCTTCTCCCTCACCTAAACCTCATATCACAAAGCAATCTCTGAGACCATGTAATTGTTGCAAGACCATTTGTGCAAAAGGCAAAAAGGCTCAAAAATTACACCATGGCATCACTTGAAAGAGAACATAAGAGAGGCATAGAACTGCCATTAGTGAAACATCCCTGGAGAGTTTCTAGCAGATGGACCCAGCACTATGCCCTATAGGAAACGAAAAACTGCTCAACCTCTGCCAATCTGACATGAAGGAAAAATTTAACCCTCAAATAAACACCAAAACCGACAATTAGTTTAGCCCTGGGAATGTGAGCAAGATATTGCCGCCAGCAACCTGAGAGATTTGTCAGACTGTGGTCCTGACCTAGCTCTTGTTGTGGCCAATCCTATTATGTGTCAGAGAAAGTGGATCACAGACCCTTCTCTGTGCCAATACCTGGTAGTGCAATTGCCAAATATCCCCTACAACAGAGGGTATCAGGAATAAGGGACTCAAATTTTGTGGCATATATGAGATAGCACTTATCCTCATTTGTCCTCTGCTTACCTGCTCATGGTCAGACCTGGGAGCTGCTTCTCCCTGAAGCCTAGCAAGTGACTGGGAGATTTGTGCATCAGCCTCCAAAACCTGACTCAGTCACATGAACAATACAGTGACTACTGTGCTGTCCCTACACCTGACCCAGCCCAGAAGGAGCTTAGCCTCTCCTCTGTAGATCCACAGGCCTGAGGCCTTCAGTGTGTAAAACTGAAATAATAAACTTAATCTCTGTGTTCACTTACACTATTGTACCCTGACAGTTGAGGACTCAGATTCATCCAAGTAGCCCATCCTCATATTCACCCAAAAGCCTGTCTGAAGACCACCCCTCTCAAAGGCTTCTCTCTTCTCTTGCTGGCAATACCCCTCCTCCAACAGATCTAGCTCCAACTCCAGTAAAATTCGAGTCAGATAACCTTCAACAGTAGCTAAAAGGGCCGGAGTCCCTTTCCATTTCCCTAAATTTAAAAATACAAAAGTTTAAGACTGAAACCCTCCCACCCAATCTAAGCTACTTTCTACTTCTCTAACTGGTGGTGTTCAAGCAAGGCCAAGAGAGATGAGATCATTGCTCATAATTAGATAAAGAGAAATAGGATCAGTGCACAAACAATCCAATTTTCAACTGCACCTGCAGTGAAATGGCCAGCCTTCTTCAATAGAGTCACTATTTTCACTTGTGAGGAATCGCTCAAACAAGTCTATCATATAATTAAGTTGCAGACAGAACCAAAGTTGAAGTATTACTCAAGTAACTGAACCACAGGAAAGGATAATGCTGTAGAAGAGGATGGTTTAATTATAAGGACTCTAGATGTTCATATTTTGTCTCAAAAATCTCAGTAATGCAATGATACAATTTCATTTCACTTTGTTCAGTTTTGAATAATTTCACCATCCTATCTCCAACTAACTTGCTTGTCAATAAATAAATGTACTTGGTCTCAATAGATTGTTTACTTTACCAAAAATTCACCAAGTAAGTTTACTGAGTTGTTTTAATGTAGCCATAGGAGAGTCAGTACCATGTTATCCCATTGGAGAGCAGCATATAGCATCAGCAGAACTTAATATCATTTGCAAGTCTAATAAATCCTGCAGCCCCAGTAGGAGGTAACCCAGTTCCACCAGTTCTGAGTTTTAAAGAGACATGTCTGTTTGATTTGGGGAAGAGGGAGAAAGGGATAATCAATCCTGAGTGGACAAAAAGCTGATGCCACACTTCCTTAAGGACTTTTGTGACTGACTCTCCCCAGACAATGACTTGTGCTCAGTAGGACCACAGAAAGGAATGTACATTTAAAAGTCTGTTAGATATACTGCCTTGTCACTGAATGGAGATGAGAATCTTAGCAATACAACACGAAAATAGGACCGAAAAAGAAAGGAGTAAGTTGTAGGCTGAAAGTGAAATTTTCCATCTAAATACACTCTGAAGGACTCGAATAAGTGCTTTCTAATTAGCTTGCATTTCACTTGACATATTTATGGCTGTTGCTGCACAAGTAGACCAATATACAGGGCTTTTTATTAAAGGGTCTCCAGAGTAAAGCATCCAAACCTGCCAACAACCATGTTTCAAAGGTTTAACCTCTCTAACTTTTATGGTTCAGTTGAAGTTCTTACTTCACATGTGCCAAATACATCATTCTGCCAAGTGAACTCTAAACTCAACTTCTCTATTTAACATGCAAATGCATTTCCTTCTTATTTGTGGTAAATTTTATATTATTTGCTCATTAACCTTGCCTAATTATATAAAGATATGGTAACAGAAATACTAAACCTAACTATTGAGTTACAGAAAGCAGATGCAGCAGGCAGACACTGTGTTCATGACCAGAAGATCACTGTACATTGAGGCACGAGTGATCCACCCAGCATTTAACCTGAGCAGGCATGCCCTGCTACAGCTTGGTTTTCTGGCCCATGCTGTGCTGCACAATTCCCTTTCCTGCAGGGTAAACTTGGGTACTTGCTTAGAGGAGCCTGCAAGCAGCTCCCACTTGGTATGGGCAATCAGACCCCCTGCACATCCTCGCCTTTATCTGAAGCTGCAGCAACAAGATCTTCTGTGAACATCCTTTCTATCTGACAGTACAAATGATGAGTAGAGTTTTGCTTTAAGAAAATCCTGAAAGAGAAGGAATTAACAAAGAATAAAAGGTGCTGTAAACTTCTACATGGATGGCATCTGGAGGCCTGTCTGAAGCTGCACAACACAGCATTAGCAGCATCTGGAAGGACATAAGATTATCTGTACTATCTGTCTTTCTCTATAACACTGATGCTAATTAATAGCAATGCTTGTCAGAGTCTGAATGCCTTTCTTACAGGGATTTTAAAAATCCAACACCTCCTGGTGCAAAGCAGCAGCTAATAAAGCAGTGTCCAAGTCTGTATTCTTCTTTATCTACAGGACCAGTATTGCTTCCATAGTTTTTCTTTAATTAATAAGGTGCTTAATTAGACTGGTAAAGCTGTATCTTGCTTGAATTTCTTTTTCCTCATCAACAGGGAGAACCATCCAGTTTGACTTTCATGCTCCTAACTTCAGTGGCTTTTGTTTGCCCAGTACGAGTCATTTAGAGTTCCAATACTACCATGACACGCTCTCTCTTTTTTTCCCCCTTTTCTTAAGATTTAGTGTCTCTTGATTCTAGCAAAGAATTTTCAGGTCACCAACCTACATATCTCCAACCTCCTGGCCACTCAGCCCAGCATTTTCCTGACAGACCCCTGCCTAATCATCCATGTTCATCTTGATTGCTCAGAAACTTTTTTAGCATTGACTAGCTACTAAGCAAATGAGTCAGCTGCATGTTTTAATCTCAGGGTGAACATTTTTCAGCCTGTTTCTTTTCCTATTCTTCACTGAACTGGGATACAGTGATGTAAAGATATTTGTATCTGGCACTAATTAACAAGTACCACCCATCAGAACTACTAAATGTAATCTTGGTTTTATCCTATGGAAGGTGATTTTGTTTCATGGAGGCACTGTGCCTTCCTTCACGACTGTTCTTTCATTTTCCCCTTTGGAAGAGCACAATCTTTTTTATCATTTGCTTTCAGCCAGAGGTTCCCCAAGGGAATCCCTCAGCTATTTCCTCAGATATCTCCCTTGTGTCTATAAAGCACAATAGAGTGTGATGTAGCAGTGCTGACTGGAATCAGCTGATTCCTCAGCTCCCTTCTGGAAGGTGCTCACTCACTTGGCTCTGCTGAGAAACAACAAACAGTAAATCCCAGGCAAAAGGCACAGAGATGCCACGACCTTGTTTCCAACACCTAAAGTGTGCATTATGTATTTTTTTTCCCCCAGGACTCCTAACCTTTTCGGTTTTTTTTTTTTGCTTCCACATACATTTTGAACAATTGTGTATGAAACCATGCTTTGAGCATTGTCACTATGCTAACTTTTCTCAAACCTGTTTATATATATTGGAAACCTCTTTCTCCAAACTGAAATCCTTTTTTTTTTTTTTTTTTTTTTTTTTTTTTTTTGGTTTTTGTTTCTGTGGCATGGTTTTTTCACTGTATCTCTTTATGGACCATCCACATTAAATCTTACCCAAAGTGGAATATGCCCTTCTTCTCTTGCATGTCATGATGAACATCCTGAGACCTCTGAGAAGGAAATTAAGAAAGTTCATTAACTTTGCTTCCACTGCTTATATTCAAGCAAAGGTGAAATGAAAATGCCTGCAAAGTATAACTGTAGTGGTTTGACCTGGCTGAAAGGAGTGGTATCTATCAAAGCCACTTTATCACTCCCCTCCTCAGTTGCACAGGGGAGAGAAAATACAAGAAAAGGCTCATGAGTTGAGATAAGGATGGGGAGAGATTACTCAGTGATTATTATCATTGGCAAAACATACTCCATTTAGTGAAATTAGCTAATTTATTACCAATCAAAATCAGCGTAGGATAATGGGAAGTAAAATAAAACTTTAAAACTGTCCCTCCTTTCCAGGCTAAACTTTATTCCTGATTCTCTACCTCCTCCTGCTCATTGGCACAAGGAGACGGAGAATGGAGGTTACAGTCAGTTCATCACATATTGTTTCTGCCACTGCTTCCTCCTCAGGGAGAGAGGAGTCCTTCTGCTGTTCCAGCATTCTTGACAAACCTCTCCAACATGAGTACCTCCCATGGGCTACAGTTCTTCATNTGGACCTCCAAGGGCTGCAGGACAGTCTGCCTCACCACGGGCTGCAGGGGAATCCCATCTCTGGTGCTTGGAACACCTCCTCCCTCTCCTACCTCACTGACATTGGCATCTCCAGAGACTTTTCTCCCACAGTCTCACTTCTCTCTTCTCTGGTTGCGTTTACTTCTGAGCAATAACTTTTCTTTACTTCTTAAATATGTTATCA
>VZTR01024842.1:9488-33051 GCA_013400775.1 Chaetops frenatus | reverse complement strand
GTGTAGTAGAAGTCATTGCTAATGTTCTAGAGATGTGATAATTTCTTCAAAAAGAGAATTGATTTTGCTTTGTGCAAGCTAGACTTCACTGTACAATGCAGCATTTTTCTGTTTGGCTCAAATATTTATTTATATTCAGTATTGATCTTCATTACACAGTCTACTCAGGATCTTCCTGACTTTTTATATTGTGTAATTGTCTAGTCTAATTAGGCTGTAATAAAAGATTATGATACAAAAGAGCTTGTGAATTGTTTCCAAATAAGTAATTTCCCTCTACAGTTTTCTTTGATTATAAATTTGAGCTTGACTTGATTTCTATTAGAAATTTCAGCTTTCTGTCTAACAGTTCTAGGATTTACTCCTGTGTGCCAGTAAATGCTTGAGGATTTAAAATCACTGTATCAGTTTTTCTGGCCACAGAACTATGATTATTCTGGATTTTTCTTGCCCATGTAATTTATAGCAATAGTGCTGTCAGCTGTTGAGCTACCTGAACTGAAAGGAAAATGAACCTTTTTTTCTACCTGTAAAATAGACATTGGATAAATCCTTAACTCATTGATGAGTTGGTTTGTCATTCATTGTAATTTAAGTATTACCTGACCTCCCATTACAATGTGTTCATAAGTTTTATGCCTTATAGCTGATAAACTCTCTTCATGAAGAACTTTAAAAAACAAGCCAAAACAGTTGCTTTAACAAACCTGTCTTTTTTTAGTGCCTTTGTAGTATACAAAATGATCCAAAATAAGAAATTGCTAGCAGTGTCATTCCTTAAGGGAAGTTTTAAAGTGAATTCTTTTGCTGTTGTTAAGGAAAAAACAAGCTACTTGGGGACATTTTTCACTGACAGAATAAACCATCTTCATGACTTCAATTGACTTCAAAATTACATTATGAAGTAATTACAGTATTCTTCTCACAAACATAAACAGTTATTAAGCAGATTAAAAAGAATCAAAACCATCAGTGTTTTTACTTTTGTATGCAATTCTCCTTTATTCTTGAAACTTGGAATGCTGTGGGTATTTGCTTACTCATAGTGGTTGGATGGGAAGAAACAGGTATTTTACAGTTAGGTCTTTTATGCTTTAATCTAACATTATTTTTTGCCTTTTTTTTTTTTTTAAAATACATGGTCTGAAGATTATTAAAACTTACGTGCAAGATAGTAAGACCTTGTATTTTTAATTATTCCCTCACTAACTGTATCCTAGCCAGTGTCACAAAATTAAAATATACCAAGTAGGTAGCTTTCTCTAAAAGACTATCAAATACTTCATCCTTATGTATTTGCATTATCTGTCTTTCAGCTCACAGTGGGAGCGTTTGCAGCATGATGGTGGAGAACCTGGGCAATTGAAAGGTATCAAACACAGTAACTGTGTAGGGGCTTGTAAAGTGAAATGTGCTTTTCAGTTCGACTTGGTCATTGTCATCTGAGAACACGTCAATGAAACTACATAGACAAGGCTACCTGTTAGTATTCAGTTACAATTCAGGGTAATCATGGTTTTTTCAGAAGGTGTTCCACAAATGAATGTTTTTCCCCTATCATACATATTGGGAGTAACCCTTCCTAATATCCTTTGCAGGTAAAAGCAGTTTTCTTTACATCAGTATTTCTTATGTAAGGATGGGTGAGGACAGGCCTGAATGCTGATGGTCAAACTTCTGCATGCCAATTGACAGAATTGTCCAAGTGGAGAGAACAGAATGTTATACCTGGTGTATTGCACTGAATTAGCACATTCCTAAACAAAACACCTCTCCTGTGTACAGATTTCTTGGAATGAGAAATGTCAGAACTGCAGGTTTTCTCTACATTCATTTCTTGGACAAGTAGAGTGTTGTTGGTTTTATATTTTAGAGAGGCTGGAAAGTTGAATCTCAATATATTTCTCAGCCTTCATTTACAATTTAGGAAGGAATACTAAGATATTTTTCTGGTGATGTCAGTTGGTCATGGTCTTTAGACCAGTTTGTCGTTTGGGAACACTTTTTTGTATTATTTATCGTGACAAATAATTCCTTGAGATAAATGCAGTCATCAGACTGTTTCCTATGTTTGGTTTATGATTGGTGAACTTTCAATATTTTTGACCAAAGGAGTTTGTTTCAAAGTGTTCTTATTAAATTCTCCCCTAGATGATCATGAAATATTTTGCACCTGACAGCTCCATGAAGGGAGACTTAATTTTAAATGCATTGTCATACATATGTGTAGTAGGAAAAAATGTCACGTTGTTAAAAAAGCATTTGATAGCAACATGCTTAAAAAGAAGTTCTAGGAAATAAAATTCTAACTCTAATAAAGGTGTAAATCATCAAATAGTCCAGTGTGTGATGCAATATTGGCTGACCAGAAGAATGGAGATTAAACAGATGTTTTTGTATTAAACTGAATTTTCTATCTGCAAGAGTTTATTTGGTGTTGCGTGCAGTGCAAGAGAATCTCTTAATTTTAAATGAAACTAAAACTGCTGTTCTTTTACGCTTACCTGAGAGGAAGTCATTACTATCAGTCATCTAGGATGCTTCTCCCTATACTGTGGGCCCTGAATCATAACTTTTAAACATGTTTAATTCTTTGAGCTTTATTTGCTGTTATTTGTGGATTAAAACATAAGGGCACAGGTGCTTCACAGAACAAGAAACTGTTGAAGTAAAAAACTCTGAGCATAGAGGGCACAAGAGAGAGCCTTTAGTGGTTTCTATAATTAGCCAGCTAATAAAGGGTGGTTTGATGATCCTATTCTTATGCATAAGCATATAAAACAAGAGCAGGGGACTGTAAAGGTAAAAAATATAGAGTAAAAGTCAGAAAGAGGGGGAGCAAATATTCACTAGACTGTAGTTTTTGTGGGTTTTAATATGTGTGTTTAATCTTAATTAAGTATACATGTATACAAGGAGGCAAAGTCAACTGGTTGAAGCTTAAAATTTTCAAAACGTTTTCTGTAGGAAATAGAAAAGTGGCTAAAAAATCACTGATCAAAGATGAACTATTTATTGGAAGTGCAGCTCTGCTGCTTTCTTCACCATGCCAGCCTTGTTCCTGGATGGTCTGGAGCAGTCCAAAGATTGAGCCTTGAAAAAAATTGCCATTATATTTAAATATATCTCTTCATCTGCCTTGTTTATCAGAAAAATTCCCTTAAATGAAAGTAGCCTGGAATTATTTATGGGTTTTTTTCAGGAAGATTTATGAATCTCTGATGCTTCAAGTACAGTTGCTGAGGGCCCGAAAAGGTTTTGGAATGTTAGCTTTGTTTAGCTTTGTGCTGTGCTCCTTGGCGCTTCTGTGAGTTTGTATCTGTGATAACGGGGCTGAGAAAGTAGCCATACTCATTTAGTTATGGCACTAGAGCAGGAGATAAGGAAAAGAAAAAGAATGCAGGGAAGTCTAATTTGAAGTTTGTGGATGTTCAGGCTGAGTTTTGGTTAATTCATAAACTGTTTGTTTCTTTTATAGGACTTTCTGCACATACCCATGTAGAACTTCCTTACTACTCCAAATTTCTTCTTGTAGGAGGCTTACCTTGCCTCCTACAACCCTGTTAGGACAGATAAGAGGTTCTTTCTTAAGGTAACAAAATTCATTTCTTAGTGCTGTTAACTGGATTCCTGCATACTGGAATTTAAAACTCTTCAATTATTTGTTTTGAGCTCTGTTTCTGTGTGCGCTTCGTTTGATTTGATGAGCAGCTTTTCTGTAGATCACATAGTGTGATTAGTAATGATCACATAGTGATTATAAATGTCTAATAAACCCAACTTCCTCTGCATGTCAAATTATGCATAAAGCTGTTACAGCATGAGCACTGAGCTTTGCTTTTCTAAGTTGATACAGCTTTGTTTTGAAAAGATTTTACTGGAGTGACCACAGTGTCCTTAGTTATAAGCCACACTTAAATTTCCAGAGTAAGGTGCAAACCACAACTGCCTTAGCCTTAAATGAGGTAAAATGACTTAGTGCACTCCTAGGTTATTTACAGAGTTCTAAGTTTTTGAAACAGAAACATATGAGCAGTTGCTTTTGGAGGAGATGTGGTTACATTAGTTGGTGTGTGCTGTGTTGAAATGGTGGTAATGCATGTTTTAGGATGAATGTATTAATCATTACTACCAACTCTTGGGCTAAACATCATTTTCTGTAAGTTCTTGTACATGTTGAGGGTTTTCTTTCTTCTTTTTTCCTGTGGGCTAAGTTGTGGTCATACTGCAGACAAGTGCTGTGGTTCCATTGGCTGTTGTTGTATGTCTCTTCCTGACCCAAGATCTTTAAGCTCCTCAAGCCTGCCTCATTGCCTCGTTTTGAGTTATTTGACAAAATGTGGGTGGAAGGACAGATATCAGAAAAGTGATCAGTCATTGGGGCTTTCTATGCATTACCAACCATTACAGTATTTATTGATATATGCATGTGTGTATAAATGTATGGTATTCATGATGAATAGGTGTAAGCAATTAAAGAAAATGAGGGCAAGACAAATTTTTAAAAATACTATTTTCTAACCTCTTTGAAAAAAAAATATCATAGATACACATTTTGAGAAGTTACTGTGGTTTTGAGTGATGAAATGCTGGGACGTTTTCAGTTTAAACTCTAGTATGATCCTACTGAAAGTTATAGGTGTTTCATCCTTCTATTTAGTCCTTCCCTGAGTGGAGGGTTACTTGTAGTAAGTGTAGATAAGCAA
Source organism: Chaetops frenatus (assembly GCA_013400775.1). Lineage (NCBI taxonomy): Eukaryota > Metazoa > Chordata > Aves > Passeriformes > Picathartidae > Chaetops > Chaetops frenatus. The sequence continues at coordinate 28,345 of VZTR01024842.1, read as the reverse complement.
CTTTTCTTTATGTGCAAGCCTTGGTCTTTGCACTTGGCTGGAGCATTTTCTTTGTTAGAGATTTTTTTGCTGAAGAAATGTTTCTACCCAGAAAGAGGAAAGTGTGCAAGAGTCAAGTCTGTAGAGCATGTTATCAAAATGTGCCACATCTTCCTTCTGTTCGCTGAACAACGTTCTCAACTTAGTTTTTTTCCTTTCTCCTTTTCTAGTATCTCTGAGTGAGTTTCCACGCTTGCACGTGAACTGTATTAAACTTTTGTTCAATAAACATGAATTTCTAAGGTTTTTGAAGCAGAGATCAGGAAGCTATTTCTATCAGTGCTATCAGGTATTTTTCCAAAGAACTGGTGAAGCAGAAGTCACTGTTTTTCCTGCATGTCATGTGGTATCAGCCCTTCATCAGGTCTAAAACTGAACTTCAGAAATACCTGCATCTCCAAGCCTGACAAAACCAACACTTTTGAGGATGTTTCAGGCTGAGTATTTTTATGAGTAATGTGAACGGTGGAAATAGAATATTAGTTTTATCAGGTTTATAATGAGATTCAGAATAGATCACAGAAAAGTATCTTCTGGAGTGATTTAACTAAGGACTAAAAGAAGTAAAAGGGATGCAAACAGAAAGATGGTCATTGAGTTGCTCATCTACACTACTCTGTAGATGCTAGGCTGTACTACAGCTAGAAATAAAGTCACAGTTTGGGGCACCTGGAATGCTAACAGCCTGTCAGAGCAGGGAAGTGATAATTGGCACCGCTGCTATTGGTTATGTGAAAATTCAAAAGCTTTGCAGTAGATGGGGAGAAAAATATGAAGCTGGTTTGGAAGGAAATCTTTAAAACAAGAAATAATAGCAATATGTATATATGAAGTCTTTAATAGAAAACAGCATTAAAAGCTAATTGAAAATTAGATCTGAATTTCATGGGGCTTTGTGCTTGAGCACAAATTGGGTACCATATATACCATATAGAGATCCCAGTGTAACCTGTAAAGTGCATGAAATGGAGTTTGGTGTGATCCATCCAAAGCATGCTGTGTAACTTCAGGCTTGATCACTTTCCCCTCTGAAAGGTCATGGCTATCACTGCAATCATTTTTCAAATGCATGATAAAATAATTACTTTCCTGTCTCTAAGTGTGTGTGCTATGTATTAACTAAATTAACTGTTTTTTTTAATCAGACAAATCATGTGCAGTGGACCTATATCCAGTCTACTATTTAGTTCTTCAGAAGTCAGTCAAGAAAAGCCACATTTACTAAGATAATTTTGAGATGGCTAGTATTGAGGGCCACAAATACTAAGTACAAGGTTTTAAACATTATAATGAAAAGATAATTCCTTTATTTGAGTTATTTCTTGCCCTGATTCATTGAGCATGCTTATAAGGTATATTAATAAGGTATACTTCTCAGGGCTGTGGAAGAAGGAAAAATTCATCAGGTGGTATTTTGAGAAATAACACTTAACTATGTTTAAAAAATATTACACCTCTCCACTGATTTTACATCACTTACACCTCATCCTTCATGTTACTCTTGGGTTTGTTTCTTTTTTAACCCATTAATTTGTAAAATTGTTTACTATATTTCTGCCCTTGTCTTGCCCTCACATTTTCAGTTGAGATCCAAGAACATTTGACTATTTTCTTTCAATAGTCCTTCCTTTCTTAAGACAGTTTTAAAAATGTGCAGTTTTAAATTACGTTTGTTTCTTCAACACCCACCCCTATACCCATCTTCCCCTCCTCCTTCCTTTTGTCATTTAGCTCAAGAACCTTGAACTACCTTTGTACTGTATAGATTAAATTCCTGGTTGTCATTCTGCCAACTTGTGTACCATCCAAATTCTAAAATAGGGTCATTAAAAGGTGAAAATTCGAGTGGATTTTATACATGGATACATTCTAAGAATCAAGATAGTCATCATCTTTTTTTTTCATTAGATGACTGAGGATATGAGGAGGATGGTGGCATGAAGTCATTTTAAAAATAAATTTTTCTACCTCTTCTCATCAGTTCCTATGTAGATTAAAAATAAATTTATGTATGTCACCAAAAAATATTAGCATGTTGTGTTTTGGCTTTGTACCACTTGGGGCAAGGTGAAGCAAGAAGTTAGGCAAATGTAATTTTAGGGCTTATAGTAAGAATGATTGGTACTAACATCAAAGGCAATTATTGGAAGTGTAGTACTCTATAGAGTAACATACTACGATTTGTAGTGTATACATTCTTTATTGACTGTTTTAATTACCTTTGCTCTTGTCTGTTTTTTGCAGCATCATGGGAAAATTAGAAAGACCAACTTCATGAAGAAGCATGAGAAGGTATGTATTTTATCCTTCCAAGCTGAGCTTGGCAGCAAGTATTTTCTTTCTACTGTACTTGTGGGTTCGTGCAGAAGTAACAATTTTTTGTGCACTTGTTTTGTATGATAAAAATTTCTGTGAGATACAGACGTTTTTATTTTATTGAAACTGTAACATAAAATTGTCTCCTAAAGCCATATTTTTGTGTACAAGAAAGTGTGTTTAATAAAGCTAGTTAAAGGACATCATAAGTGGAGTCGCCAAGTATCAGCATTTCTCTCAAAAAANCAAAAAAAAAAAAAAATTATATTCCTTAAAGAATTTTATTGTAAGATTTCTATAATGAGGGAAATTGAAATACAGGGGGAAAGAATTACAGATGTAGTGTTATAAATAGACTAATTTGCTTCCGTTGCTATGACAGTTTATGTCCGTATACCTTTGCTCAGAGAAGCTCGTCTAAAGACTGATTTACAGATCAGATTCACCTAACTCCAGTGGGTGCCTGCATCTAAACCAGTTTATAGCCCGTGGAGAGGCAGTCAATGCAGTCATTGGAGTGTAGGGTGTGATTCGGCTTGTACTAGAGTAGGTTCTATGTTCAGGCAGATGAATTGCACCACAAATTGTATTGATTAGATTTCTACTGGCTGTATTTGGAACTGAGGAAACTGGTTTGGCTGTCCATACTTGCTTGGCAGGAAGCTGATATTAGACGAAATAAATCCTTCCTTAAAAGTTTAGGAATAGCAAGACTAAAAATCTATTTTGTGATTCTTAACTGTGTCAGTCCAGAGGCTGTGGGGTTTTTTTAATTAGAAAAAATGAATCTTGTGAATGAGGGGAAGAAACTGACTTATCATTCTATTAATTGCCCTGTTGCTGATAAAAGCAGAATTGGTTTGGTTTCTTTGCATGGTTGTCCTGGAGTGATGCTTTTCCAGTTTAGTGACAAGTGAGAGATCTTCCTGGTGAATCTATTTTTGCAGGAGTGAACTTTTTCAGGCATTGGTCTGTCAGAAGATCAAATGTGTTGTTGTGTTTTTTATTGGAAATGAGTTTATCTTGTATATCTGCTTCAGCTTCAGTCCAGGATTTGTTTTGTATCAGAATTTATAGCTTCCAGCTGAACATGCTTCATTCATAGAGCAACCAGAGAAGCTTGGAAATGCTTTCTGCATTACAAAAAAAGGAAGAGGTATCATTCAGTCTTCAAGTACATGCTATAAAGTTGAGGTTAAGGAGTTTCTTGTTTTTGTGCAGATAATTGAGTTTGGGTTAAGCTTTTGCTCTTTAAAGAACACTTGGGGTTCTCAGTCTTGTTTGTGAAATTTTGGAATGTGAATACATGGCTTGCAATTGTGGGATGGTGAAAGGCTTAGGCCAGGTAAACAGAGGGAACATGAAACTGGCACTGCAGATAAAAAGCGTGAGCACACATAGTGGCAACTGTGGAAAAGTCTTTTTGAACAATGAATGTATTGCCTTGGTGGAAAGGTGATAGAGGACATACAGAGTTGATTTGATGGCTATACAACGTTTTGACCAGGTTTTCTGACCGGAAGATAGATGGAAGATATCTTTGTTTTTGAGAGATGTTGAATTTCTTTGCATTTTTATAAATACTATCCTGTGTAGCATTCTGCCTTATCTCCTTGCAGAAGATTTGTAAATTCTAATTCCTAACCATGTTATGTTTGAAGGAATTCCTAAACCATTGTTATTCTTCCAATAAGTTATTCTATTAGAATTAACTCTTCTGCTTTTTGTAGAGGGAAGCATTTCTTTTAGATAATTTGAAAGTTCCAAACAGTTTTCTGTCTAAGTAGAGAACAAGAAATTTCTGAAGTAACTGTACATACCAAACAGCATCAGAGATTACTCCATGCTAACTGCATTTGCCAGCTGCTTGGAGTGCACTGATTTTAATTAGTCTCTTTGTTTGTTGACAGTAAAGAATATGCTTTACAAAACTGGCATGCGTAGAAGTACAAGGGCAGGTGATTGCACAGTTCATAACTTACACCACATCTGCATTCTGACTTAGGATGCCATGCTAAAGTACTTGACTATGTGTTTCCATGATTTTTCACACTGCTTGCTTTGTTAGCCAAGAGGTAGCTTTGAGGACACCTCCTGGATTTGAAAAGTTAACACATATATTGGTAATACCTTTTGATTTTGCTGAAGAAATGAGTGGTTGTTGGTGACTAATGCCACAGAGATGCTGGTGGAATATTTGAGGTGTTCTTTCCCAGAAGCATTTTGAAACAAACTTTTACTTGAAAATCCTCTTTAATCCTGGCTGCTCTGCTAGTAAGAATAAATCAATGTACACTACAAAAAAAGCAACTGGATGTCAAAGTAGAGAATTAAATGCAAACTTAAAATAAAATAAGTATTCCCCTTGTAAAGAACTTTTGGAAGTGTGGGTCATAAATCTCCGTAGTCATAACTATGCTGCCTGAGTTGGAGTACTGCCCAGTTCTGCCTTATAAACTGTACATCTCCTTTAGAATTGGTTATTTTGAAAATGCTTAGCATTGAGCAATCAGGACTTTGTATTTCTTTGAATTCAAGTGAATACAATGTTACTACGTACAAGAATCCGTAATGCCTAAAATGGCCGTCAGCGTCAGCTGAGGTGTGAGGTATGCAGGGTGCAAAAGAGCTCTGTAGATGTGGAGTTGAGTAAATATGCTGTGTTCTGATAACACAGTTGCCTCTAGCTGGGCTGGTAGCTCATTGTACAGCAGCTCTTATGAGCCAAGAAGCTGACCTTGGGCTCAGCCATCTGAACTCTTTATTTTAGCCAGCCAAACCTGTGGGAGGCGTGTGCACTCTGAGTCTTACACTCAGCACTCTTTGCATTGCCTGTGGAATACTCTGTCCAGTTTTGTCCTCCTTCTTTGGAAGAAATCTTTAAGCTCCCTACCAAAGCAAGCCATCCTGTGATTCTTTGAATGCCACAAAATATAATCTTTCCTCTTTATCCCTTAGACTGGGTAAGGTCATTAGGTAAGACAAATAAATGTATAAATCTAGTGACAGGAAATTTGGCATAAGATCCTCTGTTACAGCTAAAAAATGTTCCTATTTATTGTGTAGTTCGAACACTTGCCATGTTAAATAGATCTTTCTGTCTGTATCTTTTTCTTGATAATAAGCATGTATTCAGTGATTTCCATAATGTATAAGTAGGCTGTATGAAAGACTACTGTGAATCTTAGTGCCTCCCCAGAGGCCAAAAAAATGAGAATAACATCGTGTACTCCAGGGAAAAACCTTACTGGATTAAAAAGTGTTGTTTCTGTTGCAGACCAGCAATCACCTCCTTGGGCCAAAGCCATTTCCCCTGGACAGATTGTTAGCAATATTATATAGTATTGTGGACAACAGAGTTGCTCCAACTGCAAATATATTTTCCCAGGTGAGTGCGTACTTACTGTTTATATTTGCTTTTTAGTGTCTGGAATTCAACAAGTCTTATATGTTTTTTGTAAGTCAGCATTCTAATTAAATGTAATGAGAAAACACAACAAGTAATTTAAATTGAAGTCCCTGAATAATATTTATCTGTATTACTAGCTGTGAATCCAGTACTTTATCTGTGTAATGGTCTGAAATCTGCTAATAGAGAACTTTTCCCTGATCCTGGACTGTGGTCTGTGCTGGTCTATTTCTTGGTTTCTCACTGCAGTCTGTAAGCCTGTTTGCATTTCAGATTAGGTGTATAAATGTTCGTTGTCCCACGGCCAAAATTAGTCACCTTGTAAGACTTGTTACAGAAATGTAGTGGTAAAGAAGAAGCAGAGGGACTAAGGTATTTACAAGTGAACAGTGTTTGCTGTGGTACATGTACCTACTGTTTTTCATTTGGACAAAATTTAAGTCTTGCAGAGAAGAGTAACTATCTCATTTCACTAGATGGCGGCATAGCTATAGAAGTGAGTGGAATTAAGTAAATCTAGTATTTTCTCAAGAGCTCTGGGTTTGTCATGTGTTTATTGACCAATTCTGTATAAGTAAAGATGATTTTCTACTATCAGCTTGATTCTTAGACATCATTTCCGCCTTAGAAATTCTCAATTTCTTCCTTCTTTCCAGTTGTACTCAACTTCATTTTACTGAAATATTTTCCACCTTTCCTTGTTAGGTATCAAATTTAACCAAGTAATATTTCAGTTTATTGTCTGCATTCATTTAAAGTTCTAGGAATAGGTGTTTGTTTGTAGGATGTTAGCTTTGTATTCTCTTATTTTTGGCTATCAAAAGCATTTTGGTATCCACTATATGTGAATGTATTATGTAACAGTATTTTACAGTATATTTTCAAAATTAGTGTAACTGCATATTTAACAGGCATTCCAGGTAAGAGAGCAAATGTCATTATTCCAACATACAGTTAAGTAGTACTGAAGGCACAATTTCTACATAGTGTAGTTCCACCTTAGACTAAATTACAGAATGAACAAGTTCAATGAAATGCTTCGTTCTAATTTAGAGTTTGCACTAGGTGGCAGTGTTATCAAAGAATAGTTGTAGTTCTTTATTTTCTGAATATCTGGAGATTAAACTATAAAGATATTTTAAAAATGGTATATAATCCTAACCAGAGTAGGGCAAAGAACTTGAAATTAAATATGTTTATACAAAAATTAAATTTTATAAATTATTTAAGAATATTTTTAGTTACAAAGCAATTTTTACATTAAATTTTAATTAAAAATATTCATGTGTCCACTGCAAAGTAATGAAAAATACAACAGAATTTAAAATAAGTTTGGAAAGTAGTTTAAAGTAGGCATAATATTTAATTGCTTTTCTTTCTTGAGTAGATTGAAACAATTTGCATTTCACTGATTTTTGTCACTGGTTGTTCTGTAAATATACTTTTCAAGCAAAGTAGATATTTAGGAGGTGGCTTATCTTTTGCAGTGTTGATACATTTTACTGTTAGATTACACAGTCTTTAATTTTTTTGTTTGTGTGTTCAGCATGGAAATAATAATAAAACTGTACAGAAGTTTAAAATGTCTTAAGTCAAATATTTGGTTTCTCAATTGATTCACAATTAATTTTATGTGCTCTTTAATTTGTAAACTCAAAGGCTGTACATGAACCAAATGCACATTAATTCTCCCCATGTACTATCAGAAAATAGCATGCCTTAGCATTAAAGTTGATCAACAATCGCAGTCAAGATTCAAGAAGGACTAGCAGCTGCTTTAAGATCTGTCACTTGCTGATTTAGTGATATTTCTTATTGCTTCTTGTTTTTCTGTATAATTTCTATTCACATGAAAATTTTGGTTATTAGCTTTTCAAAAGTGAAACTTTTATGCTAATGAGCAGCAAAATTTCAATTTTCCTCTTAATGATAGGTTTTACTGAAAACGTTTCATTTTTCTAAATAGAATTTCAACTTAAAATTTGAATCCTAATCTTTTGGCTTTTAATATTATACTCCTTAAAATGGTCTCACACTTTTTTTCAAACCAAGAGTTAGCATGTTTGTTTTACAAGTGTGATCTTTGCAACCAATACATAACTAAACAACTTCTGCTGTAACTTCTTGCTGTAATTAGGTTACAGGAGATAGAATTGGGCCTATTCATTTTTGGTTTTCCTCACTAACTAGTACAAGAGAGTAGCACTGGGGAGAAAGGCGGGAAGAAAATTTCTCCTTCTGCAAATGAAAATTTTTTATTTGCTCCCTTAAAATTTCTCTTGGGTTTGTGCTCTTTTGAATCAAACATCAACTGAGGAGTTTTTGAGAGGAAGTTAATGTAAAGTTTGGGAGTTTTAATTATAGCTTCTTGATCTCAGTACAGACATGAATTGTTTGTCTTCATTTGAGAAGGTCTCAGTGTTTATTTTTCTCCAGAAAATTCACCGTTTTTCTTACTAATTTGTCATGATACTGTTTTTTTAAGGCATTGTGTATTAGTATGACAGGTTACTGAATTTGTTTAAATTTATTTGCTTATTTTTTAAACAAAGAGGTTGGAGGTTAGAGAACTATTGGTTTCTGGAGCCATTTGAGAGGATGAGTTCTTAAAATGTTTTTCCTCAGATACAATTTTGTGGAATAATTTACCAGATTGAAGATTATATTGCCATCATCAGTGGGCAGTACATTCTGTGCTGGGACAGAACTTGCACAGTTGATGGGCTCTTTGGATATATGGCTGAGCACGTGGCTGGAGTGTTTTAAAAGACAAAGCATGGTGAAAATGGTGCAAAGATGCAAATGCACTTTCACACAGTGCTGAAAACCGTGTGACTCTGGAGTGTGCAGTCTGCATCCTACAACAACAGAGAAGTCTTAAGAGTTTGCTTACTTGGTACAGCAGGAACAACCAGGAGCATTAATTATGTCCCCATATGGACCCACTGCGCAGAATAGGAAATATTCATTGTGTCCAAGGGCAATTACAACAGAATGGAGGGATACAAAGAAACTTTGTAAAGCCTCCTGAAAGTGCATTCTGCAAAGGTTCCGAGAGTCTATTCAGTTCTGGTTTGTATAAGAGTAGTATTTCATTTTAGGCTTCCCACAGAAAATAGCCAGAAATACAACATAATGCTCTTCATAAAAATGTGCCTTAGTATAGGACACAAATGAATTTATGCACAAGGCATTGGGCAAGAATTATCTGCACCAATTTAGTTTAAATAAGGTCATTTTACATGGAAGAGTACAAGGGCTGTTCATATCACACTCAGTGAGCAAGTAGATATTGTTGTTATGGTTTACAAGACAAAATTAACCAATGCTTTTTCCTCTACCAGAATCATTCAGTAATTGCTTCTTCAAGTCAATTCAGTTCACCTGACCATTTTTCATTTTCTAGACATTTTATCTTGCTTCTGCTTTCTTGTGAAATAGCTTTTCATAAACAGGATTGATTAGATCTACTTGTAGTTTTGAGCTATGATGTTATCTAAGGTAAAATGGAATGAAGCCATTTGTCTTGCATACTTTTGCATATTTTATGTCTGGTAATACATTCCTGAATATTTGGAAAAACATCTATACAGAGAGGTTTGGTAACTTCTCAGAGTATATAATAGCTGAAAATTACCAAATAGGTTACTAATCAGTAACTTCAGTTCTGTTTACATTTTTACTCTAATGCACTAAATTTAGGTCATCCCAGGTTTGGTTTTAATGTTACTCATTTTATTAGGCAAATCTTTCCAGACAGTTGTATAGTTGGAATTTATTTCTGACTATAGTGCATTTGCAATCAGAGATTTCTTGGAAGGCTTTTTATGAGTATATGGAGACACAACAGGTATTTTGCACATTGTAGTCTATATTTCATTTATTAGACATTTCTTATGTCTTTGCTGGATCTAAGAAAAGCATTTGAATTTTCTTAAGAGTATCATAAATTCATAAAACTAATTTAGTTATAAATGTGTAAGAATTTGGACCGAAGGTTAACAAACCTAAAATTTTTCAATCTGTCATAAAGATAAATAGCATTGCAAATTGTTGTCCAGAAAGTAAGAACTTTTCATCTGAAGTAAGACTAAATGCAGATATGAGATTTTGAGTAGAGTAAGTGCCACTATGATATAGGTCTATTAGAAGCACACAAACCACTGATGTACATAACATAGTTCCAGCTGGAGGGAGCCAGAGGAATGTAGTTTTCTGTAATTAAGAGAGTAAAAAAGTGCCCTTTCTTAGAGTATAAGAATTGGAGAGATTTGTTTTGTTTTTTCTTGCTTTCTTGTCTGCCTTACATTAATAGAATAGGGAATATCTAATATTCTTTATGTAAACTGGTACCTGCAAGATTTCTTTGTCCCTGTTGTGTTGAGAGCATGCTTTATGACTTTCTTTTTCAGATGACAATTTGATGTTTAAACTGCCCTTTATTTGTAAATTGACAGCTATGGTAAAATTTCAGTTGCAAGTTTGGAAAGATTTTGTTATCTACTTACTTGATTTGTATTATGGCTTATATGTATCACAACCTTTCTGGACACCAAATATCCTCATCTTGATTATAGTTCTAACTCTGTTACTGCATTGTTAGAATCCCTTGATGTCACAATTTGATAAAGAGGAATTTGATTCTATGATTCTATAGTTTTGTGATTCCATTCTGTGAATATTGTCAACAGTTTTTTTCAAATGGAAAGCACTCTTAATCACTTCTAGAAGCTCAGATTGTATTAATGTTTAAAAATACTAAGTTTTTCATTCCACATTTGACAACTCTTGACAGAATAAGAATTACTCATTTTTGCTAGATCAGCTGTATTGTATTCCAGCTTTTCTTGCTGTTGCAGGGATTGCTCATAGGAACATTTTGCATCTGGCTTTAACACTACTATTTATAGAATACTCTCCATTCAAAAAGTGTGCAGGTAGGTGAATTTCTACAGAAAGAGGTCTGGTTTAAAAATCTATGTTATTCTCCACTATTCCCTAAGAGGCCTTATTATGAAGCAGAATGAAGATAAGTGGAGCCATTTTTATTTTAGTGTGCAAGAAATACAGAGCAAATTCTTGTACTGTCAGTAAAAGATGTTATATGTCAGTAAGTAGATTATTTTTAATTTTTTTTTAAATAAGTGAAATGCTGGAAAAATGAAAGTTCCTGCTGCTTTTGGTAAACCACCTGGTCTTCCTTTGCTTCCCTATTACTGTGAAATTTCACTAAGTGTTGTTTATTGCTAAAATTTTACCTGAAAAAATTGAGAAGTTCATAGCAGACATTAGCTACATCAGTGTGGGGGGTGACCTTGGAAGAATATATTTCTATCCTGTTCTCAAATGATCTTAGCATTTAGACCTTCATGAGCAAAGTTTATATTGCACTGAGATTTCTTGATTCCTGGATGAATGTTTAAAAAAACTCTTTCTATCTCATAGATAATATTGCAAACCAATTCAAGACAAAAGTGAAGCATATCATGCATCTGGTTTTGGAGGGTGTCTTTGCTTTATATACATCCATTAGGTGGTAGTAAGATTTGGTAGACTTGAACAGTTGTGTACAAAAATGTTGATATGTTTGAATAATTATATGTTGTTGAAAGGTGGAATCATTAAGTAGTGAATATTCAGAAGGGAGATGTTTTTAAAAGTACGTTTCTCTTGGAGTTAATTGTGCATGTAGATTTTCTCGAATTTTGTTTCTGGAATATAAGCAAATATATTCTCATGTATTTCCCTATTTTTATCACTTCTTGAGTTCTAAACTTAAAGAGAGGATATTGTCAACCTCTGTTTCTGTCCTATTGATTTAACCTTGAAAATGACTGTTTGCATCTCACTGTCCCCTTGCTTCAGAGGAAGGTACATAAAATGGCACAGCTTAATCCAGTCTGACCACAGGACTTGTCATCTCTGGAATGATTCTGCTATAATTCCATGCAGGGGGAAGCATTTACTTTTACAAAAAAATTGAACTATATGGAAAAAAGTCTTAAAAGCTTATTTTTGAAATTTTTTTCCTTCATGAGAACTACTTAGAATTATGGTAAACCTCTTTATCTGGTCAGTCAGAAGATCTTTAGAGCTTCCCAGTGACAGGAGTGAGCAAATATGAACTGTAGACGATGGGCTTATCTCATACTCGTTACTGGTCTAAATAAACTTCCCCTCCTCTTTCAGTGTATAGTGAAGATACATAAGACACATCTTGCCAGCACAGAATATCTGTTAGTCTTCTATAATGTCATATCTCACACAGCATTCATATAGAATCTTTATATCCCTGCATGTTTATTGTCCAAGTGGGTTTGTAGTACAACTTTTTGATCCCATGACTTTGTGGTTGCCCATACCTAAAAGATTATTTTTGTATTGTTAGAACATCTGTTTTAGCAGTTGTCAATCTGTAACTGTGGGAGCTTTTTTAGACAATTTTACATTATTACTGTTGTATTTGATCCTAACTGGTTTTGATCCTGTATCCTTTTATAGTTATATTATGCATTTGACACACTTTATTTTCCCAGATCTGCTTATTGGTTAGAAAGTGCAGTAATCTATTGATCTCATTGAACTGAAATGTATTGATCTCAGTACTCTGTCGATTTTCTGTATGTTTGGGAAGATGGTGATAAGAAGTAATAAATAACTCTCATTTTCTCATTTTCTGTTATTGGTTACTGGACTAATCTGGCAGAAATTCATGAGCTGAAATGGGAACTTAATATGATGCACAGCATGGTGACATAGTTAGCACTTTAGCACCGACTACGGCAGCTTGAGAGAGCCTGCTGTTAAGCAAAAAAAAGGAGAAAACATTACTTTTAACCAAATAGCTGACTCTATTTTTTTTCAACTCTGAACATAGCTGTGAATAAAAATAAAAGTATTCTTACTTCAAGTAGTACTTCCCAATTAAAATTGTGAAGAGACTGATAGACTTGATTCCTTCTAATTTTAATAGACGCAGAAAAGATCTAGAAAAACCAATAGAGTTTTACCTATATTATGTTGTTTGACCTAATTTGATCTTATTTTCATTTTTGGAGGTACGTTGATAATACAGCTTTACAATTTCTTAGGAGGCTTTCTTAATCAAATTCTATTCTATTTGAGTTCTTTCTTTACAGTAATTTAAAGTAGAAAACTTACCTAATTTCTGTGAAGAGCTTATAGTAATAGTCCCATCTTGGCACTTAATCTATGTCTTTAAAACAATGTATTTAAGAAGACAATTCATTGTGAATTATTGAAAACTAGTTTTATGGAAGAAATTTTGGTTATGACAAGGGAAAGACTATTGAGAGGGAAAGGGGAGTGAGGACTTCAGATGACATGAAGTTTATCAGGAAGATAAAGTGAACTCCTAAATAGCTTGTCTAGAACAGTTTGCAAATTTCTAAACTTCCTTGCTTTTTTGATCTTAGGTTTTTTTTATTTGTGTAGCATGTCTCTAAGAATTTGCTGACCAGGAAGTAGCTATGTTTAAGTCTTTGTAAAATTGATTTACTATAAATTTGTAATTTTCTATATATAATCAAATAGAAATCGTGATTGAGGTAGATATGTAAATTTGCTACATGGTGATGAAGAGTTTATATACTCCATGCATCTGCTAATAACTTTCACAAAGTATTCTTCTGGTCCTGTGAACATAATGTAATATATTCCCTTGTGCCTTTCACATGTCTTAGATTGCATGCTATATAACATAGGGAATGTGTTGTATCAACCAACAGTTTCTTTAACTTCTGTTCTCTCAGCACGTTATTTGTAAACAGTATTTGAAGCTTCAAATCTTAACTTATCTATGAAAATGTGTTAGTATATCGAAGAAGTAAATATGAATACATGAAAGACAAAACAGACTTTTCCTCCTTCCAAACTCTGTGCTTTCCATCCCTTTCTTTACACACTTATTTAGAAACTGGTTTCATGTACTTACTGGAAGGAACATCATTTAATACTCCAGGAACAAATTTGTGCTGTGTTTACATCAAGCAGTTGCAGCTGAAGCTTGTTAGTGATTGCCTCCCCAATTAAAAAAAAATTCTTCACTGTGGTACATGAACTCCTACTGTTTGGAGATAAATAATCAGCTCATCCCCTCTTTAGGGAAGAACAAAGAACATAATAGTACATCTGGTTCCTGTGTTAAGACAGCAAAGATTAATTAAGCAAGTACTGCACAACCTCTCTTGATAACATATATCTCTAAAAACAGCCTGTATATTATAAGTTTTTTAATCACTTTGCTTTTACCATTTAGTGTATGCAGAAAGTCTATTCTAGAATCACCAGCTATTCATGGAAATAAGATAGGACACAATACTGAGATAAAGCAAATTAGAAGATTAGGATAGAATTCATTAGTTCTCTCTCAAATCTCTTGTTTTAAGGTGATATGCCTAGAAAGATATCATTATAGACTAAAAAGAACCTTTTAATCCCCCAGGTGACATTATTCATACTCTTTATAAATTTTATCTTTCTTAGAAGTAATTTGGCTGTTTTCTCTCACCATTTGGAGTATGACCTGTTAAGGACAAAGAACTATCTCTTTATTGAGTGTTTGTGTAGAATCTGCTTAATTGAAATACAATTTCAAAACTAGAACTAACTCTTGAGGTTAAATAGTTACATTGATGCCTCGTTTCTTCACATCTCTGGTAACTAGAACTAAAGTCTAATTCCAGCTGAAAGGCTACTAAAGGCCTATTTTACCTGCTGTACTTTTTGCTGTCATTGTCTTTCAGGCAAAACAGCCTTACTAGCTCCTTGGTGTTCACTTCAGTCAGTTGTAAGGACACATGTGGAGAATTGGCTGCGTGAGAAAGGTCACGTAGACATGTTACAGGTGGCTGAGCAAGAATTAGGAAAGTACAAAACTCAGTTAATTTGAGTTGCTGATATGGCGAGGCCACGGTGTCCTTGAGTGCAGCTGTTGGGAGATAACAAGATGTAGCTGCAAGAAAGAGTATGTAGCCAAGAAAAATGAGGCAGTGGGGGGGAAGTTGAGCTTTAGCAGACTAGCCAATTGCGAGACTATGTTACAGAATATGTATGAGGCTATTATCTTATTGCTTAAATATTGTAGTGTGCAAAGAATAAACGAAGCTGGCTTATCAATCATATTGGTTGTGCGTTCTTCCCTCACTCGACAGACACACTTATCCTGTCAAGATCTTCATGTGACAATCCTATGCTTATTTTATGTCTTTTACTTCCCTGCACATACAGTAATCAAAGTAATTGCAGTTTCAGTAGTAGCAAGAAAGATGGTTCAGAATCACTGGCTGAAGAGTTGGCTATAATGTTGTACTCTTTTTATTGATGTGCTCCTCGGACTAGTTGTTACACGGTCCCTTGTCCTCCTGTCCCTGCCTAATGCACTCTTACATCTCCCTATGTACAGTTTGTTCTCCTTAGGTATTTATACCTCACCTGTCACTTCCATACAAATGATTTTGCTGTATCACATGTGAAATAAATTTGTAGCATTGTATCTGTACCTTCCATTTTTTTATGAGGTTGAAAAGTACTGAGACTTTGCACATGAACAATGTTAGAACATAAGGTAGCACAATGGTACATTAAAGAATATGTTGGATCACTTTGGTGAATGCTTGTACTGTTTCTGCCCTGCCAGCTGCAGTCAGTTCTAGCTACTGACTTCGTGCTTGACACCCCTCCTCCCCTAAAGACCCTCTGCTGCTGGCTGTGTTCATTTGATAGCAGATAGTGGGCCTTGCCACAGTATCTAGGACAAAAGAAGCAGCTGCATTGAAAGAGAGGATTTAAAAATATGAAGCTTGTTCACAAAAGAATGCCTCTTGGTAGATGAGGAATAGTTAGGAATTTACATAATCTCTCTTCTCCATCTATGGAAATGAAAACTGGAAAATATTTGGGGGGAGCAATGTGGAAAATGGATACAGTGTGAGTAAATCTCATTTATGGAAAGTTTATATTCTCAGTAAATGTTGCAAATATTCATTTAAAATATGAAGAATGACAAAACAAGGTGAGATAAATCCTACAGTAGCTTAGACTTGGAAAAGCTGCTATAATGATGACGATGACGACAGTGGTAATTATTATGGCTAAAAATTGTGCTGTATATCTGAAGTTGCATAGGTGCTGCAAGAAGTTTCCGTCATTACCACATTACCATCATCAGTATGATTTAGTTTCTCAACATTAGGTGGAGGAGGGTGGATGATACTAGAAATAATGTGATTATTTTAAGCAAGATTGGTTCTAGCTGGGCATGTAAAACAGTAAAAGTACATCTGAGGTAGTGTGCTTTTCTAGTTAATGGAGAGAAACAAACATGCACCCTGATGTAGACATGAGCATCTAAACCCACTCTGTTAATGAGAAGTTTTAAAATCTGTACTAGGCTTCAGTCAGCCATGTCCTGATGCACTGACTCCTCCATCCTCTAGAAATGGAATCAAGACAGCCCCAGATTTAAACATTTGCGTTATAGTTACGTAAAGCTATTCTATCCTGAAGGACTAAGAAGTGTTTTCTCAGTAATTATTCTGGGTTTCTTGTAAAACAAATGGAAAAGCCACCATTAAATGTCCCTGCTTGGATGTCATATTCCTTGTCAAAATGTTTGCAGGCTGGGGACAGTAATTGATTTGTACACCTTCCCACTCATTCCTCCTGCAGATTAAGTTGGGCTGTCACTCTGCAGTGAGTACTTGGGAAGAACATGCCCAGGGTTGCATTGCATGGCTGGCAAGCCAGGATTGGCCTTCTCATCCTTTTTTGGCTGGACTGCTTTTGACTTATTCCTAAGGATGGGGTGCTGAAACTGTCTCTTTCTGATAGAACCTTATTTTGCAGAATTCTGTGATGATGGCTGTCATTTTGCATCCTTGAACTTGCATTCTGAACCCCACAGCTTTGAACTGTATTTCAGTTACAGCAGCTATAGACTAGCTCAGTGTCTTGTGGAAGATGCTCTGAAAGTGATGCTTTTCAGTGTGAGAATGCCAAATATGTCAAGAAAGGATCTTCTACCTTTGTTTTGTGAAACATGAAATAAAAAGAGGTTAGGTATAACCCCTGCAAGTGCAAGTCAGAAGATTTACCTAAAAAATTAAGGACTCATAAGTTATTTAAATTTCAGGAAGTGTTTCAAAGGTAAAATTTAAATATACTACTGAGATTCAGTGTGGATTTTTGGGCACAGTTTAACTGAAATTAAATTGAAATATTTGAAGACAGATCTAGTTCAGATGAGCAGATGCTGATCAGTAGGTGTGTTTCACTAACATGTGATGGTGCAACTTTAACTTCATTCAGATGAACATTCATTACCCTTCTGTTAGCCATGTAGAGAAAGGTGTTTAAAAAAAAAGAAAAACATGAACAAAAACTCGAAACAAAACCAAACCCCAAATAAACAGACAAAAGTCTCAGTTTCAAAAATTCTGTACTTAAAAACTCTTTTCAGATTGTTCTAATTAGTAGTTATTTATGTATATGATTAAATGTATATATGTTGTCATTTCTAACAGGACCTGCTTCTAGTCTCCATAGCAGTTCTTATAGAATATTGAGAGGTATCTTTCTGTGTGCATGTTTTTACATGCTTTTTCCTTTTTTTTTTCTGCCTGTTCACCTTTTATAAATGTTTGTTGAAATAGTATATAAATGAACTTCTCTAGTTTCATCATCCTATCATGAACATACTAAAACATTCCACTATGAGAAATAGAATATACAGACAGTACATCTATGTCTTCTGAAAAGTTCTGAATTCAGACTCTGGTTAGTAGTGAGTTTTGAAAAACATAGGAGAGGTGGTAGCTGGGATATTTTTTGAAAGGCATAGCTAGAGAATATGAAGAACCAGGCAGGTCTGTTTTAAAAATTGAAGAGTGCTGGATGTGTTGTTGACCATCTGTGACCTACATAAAATGAACTAGTGGGTGTTCCATGTTCTAGATATCGAGGTAAGAAATATGAAAGACAATGTCAAAAGAGAAAGTAGTTAATTGTATACATAAAAACCCCTGGTGTAGTAGATACAGACAGTAAACAGATTGACTTAAGAGATTACCACACAGACATGAGAAGAAAACTGAAGATTGTTGTTATAAAATGATCTTTTCCAGGCTTTTTTATTTATTACTAGCATATGGGCTAGGAAGATTTTTGCAACAGATATTTTCTAGTGTGGAATGGCCTCTAATGGATGTATGACACTGATGGTCTAGAGAAAAGCTTTTTAATAATTTGTGTGACTGTAGTGCTTGTGAAAGATGCTAGACTGACAGTCTAGAAGACTGGGAGTCTGAAGTAATCAGTTCTGATTCACTGAACAGGTATAACAGAGGCATAAACGGCACAAAATCTCTATTGCTTTTGAATTGTATCCTGAAAAATCTACCTTTTGTTTTGAGCTGTCTGACTCTTAGTTAATAGTGACAGAGTTGCTGTTCACCCTAGTACTTAGCTCTTACAAATGAGCTTTTGACATAGAGAAGCTTTCTGTTTAAATTAACAACTTCTGTCATAAAATGTGATGGGCCTCCAGTAGTAGTGAAGGGGAAAGGATGGCTAATGGGGAGCACATGGTGACTAGAGCTGTTGCACCTTAGGCTGGTCTGCTGGTCATCGTGTCCTTAACTTTCCTTTTCCTTCCCTCCTAGACAAATCATTGAGACCTTGCTGGTTTTAACCTTGTAGTAGGCATTTTGTGGGACTAGCCTGTGGAATGCTATTTGACCAGTTGATTTAACATTTTCCATGCAGTTGTGACCAGAACCAGACCACCTCTTGATGATTGGGAGAATTGGAAAGGTACAGGTGGAGATTTGGCATGGCAGAATCTTCTTAGCAGTAAAGAAATCTACTTTTATCCATGATTAGATTAACACTCAAACCAATACCTTCTTCTCTTCTCCCATATCAAAAATAGCCCAAACTTTAATTCTACTCAGTGTCTGGAATTCCCTAGAGTGAGTCAGACTCCAGTCCAATTTGCTGTCTCCATCTGGCTCAGGTGAAGCTTTTGTAGCTTTACATTGTGCTTGGGCACAGGGGATAACTCAATGTGTTGGAG
>VZTR01024827.1:9140-35892 GCA_013400775.1 Chaetops frenatus | reverse complement strand
GAACTAGGCAGCAGCAATGCTGATCTTCGATCTAAGGCAGCAGCTTTTGCCTCTGCCGCCTCCTTCCATCCTGCACATCCAGTGCAGAAGCAAGGCTGCCCCGGGAGGTGAGGAGAGACTGGGCAGCGTTCCCTGCTGGAGAGGGAGGGGAAACTTCCCAAAGTGGCTGCCACAGCCTAGGGAAGGGTGGAGCCGCGAGAGGGGACATTCCTGTGCCTGGCGCGGGGCGGAGGAAGGGCTTTGAGGGGAAGGGTTTGCAGCCTCCGGGCTGCGTTCCTGCCTCTGCTTTTTGTTTCGTTCCCTCTCTTCTCCTTGGCACGTCGTCGCTGCAGCCATGCCAAAAGCTCGGGAGGGATGTGGAGGGGTTGGCAGCCTGGAGGCCGAGCTCACCTGCCCCATCTGCCTGGGCCTGTACCGGGAGCCGGTGTCGCTGAGCTGCGGTCACAACTTCTGCCGGCAGTGCATCGAGAAGATGCTGGGCACCCAGCAGCACCCCCAGGGCCCCTGCACCTGCCCCACCTGCAGGCTCCACCTGGGGCCCACCGTGGAGCTGCACAACAACTTCAAGCTGGGCAACGTCGTGGAGGCGTTTCAGGCCACCGCTTTCAAAGCACAACAGGCTGGGAGAGAAGACCTCCAAGAGAGCAAAGGCTCCGAGAAGGGGAAGACGGCCGTGGTTCCCTGTGAGTACTGCCTGGATGGGCCCCAGCCGGCCGTGAAAACCTGCCTGGTTTGCGAGGCGTCCCTGTGCCAGGCCCACCTGAGCAAACACAACGCCAAGGATTTCCAGCAGGAGCACATCCTGCTGGAGGTGGGAGCAGGCGAGGCGGAGGAGAGGAGGTGCCGGGAGCACGGCAAGCTGCTGGAATGCTACTGCCTGAAAGAGGGGACGTGCATCTGCCTGCTCTGCTCCATCGCCGGGGCCCACAAGGGCCACGAGGTCGTCACCATGAAGGAGGGACACCACGAAGAGCTGGTAAGGAGCTTTCTCGTCCCTGGCCTGTTTTTATACCTATATAGCCTGCCGCAGGAAGGGCGGTAGGGCTTTCACAGGGAGTGGGGCTGGGTGTGAGGGCAGCCCGGCAGCAGCTCCGGGGATTCCCTCTCCGCCCCGGCGAAGGGCTGGTGCATTGTGCTGGAATTTGCTTTCCGTTCCCTCCTGTGTGCTGCCAGAGCAGTGCGGAGCAGAGCTAAGCGGAGGGAGAAGAGCGGAGAAAGGTGTTCGGGGCTGGCCGGGACCAGCGTGGCTCCGTCGCTCAGGGTGTGTGGGGACACGGCAGAGCCATGGCAGAGCCAGCGAGAGGCTCGGCTGTCCCACAGCGGTGAGGTGCAGCCCCGGGACTGCCAGCCGCCCTCACTGCGGTGTTCCCGCAGGGATTAGAAAATCCCTTCCTCCACAGAGCCCCGGGAATGCCGCTGCTACTGAACTTTGGGTGGGGAAGGGAGTTTTTCCTCTCGAGGTTCCTTTGGGCTCCGTCAGTGGTGTAGAACGGTGAGGATCAGGCTCTTCTCCCGAGTTACCAGTGACAGTCTCAAGCTGTGCCAGGGGAGGTTCAGGTTGGACATCAGGAGGAGTTTCTTCACTGAGAGGGTTGTTAAACATTGGAAGGAGCTGCCCAGGGAGGTGGTGGAGTCCCCATCCCTTGAGGTGTCCAGGGAATGACTGGATGTGACACTCAGTGCTCTGTACTGGGTGACAAGGTGGGGATGGGGCACAGGTTGAACTCGATGACCTTGGAGGTCTTTTCCAACTTCAATAATTCTGGGATTCCTCCCTCTGCCACAAATTTCGTGGAGCCAGTGTCCCAGCAGATACAAGAGACATGGGGCCTCTGTGTTCCTGCCTGAGTCCAGCTGCTGTCCTTGAAATGCTCCAGAATCAGCTGAGACTGAGGGGATAAAATGCATTTCTTACGCTCACTCACTGCCTTGCATTTGAAATGTCTGGGCTCAGTTTAGAGCCCAAGCAAAAGTCCTTCAGGAACCCAGTGCATGGGCAGGAAAGGGCTCCCTCTGGACCTCAGGACAGGTCACAGCCTCCTCAGGAATCAGCAGAAGCATCCTTTGCAGTTATATGAATTGCAAGCTAACTTCCTCCCTCAGGTTACATATCAGAATTTCAGGGCTGCCAGGCAGAAGTGGGATGTGTAGAGACAATGGCCATTTCACCAGCTCCACAAGCTGCCAGTCTGGTTTGAAGCTGTTCCTGCTATGAAGTTCACTGCTGTCTTTCCTTCTGCCAGGTTAAACTGTCCAACACCTTGACAGACCTGCAGGAATCTAAAAGTGATTTAGTTGCTACCCTGGAAGAGCTTCAGGAAAACGAGAAGCAGATCAAGGTTGGTATCCAGATTATTGCTAATTCAGAGCATCTTTCCTTCACAGTTTCCCAGCAGTAAGTGATGGTAACTATACCGTTAGAAGCAGATCAATAGAAAGGGAAAAGAGTGGTTTGAGAAACTTCCAGAAGCCGAGCTTTATCACACCTTCCAGCTCCCCCACAGGAGGAACCAGCTGGGGGATTCCACCCTGTATTGTGGTTGCACAGA
Source organism: Chaetops frenatus (assembly GCA_013400775.1). Lineage (NCBI taxonomy): Eukaryota > Metazoa > Chordata > Aves > Passeriformes > Picathartidae > Chaetops > Chaetops frenatus. The sequence continues at coordinate 33,343 of VZTR01024827.1, read as the reverse complement.
CCAGGTTGCAGGACTGGCAGCCCACAGATTGTACATAAGATTATGTGTTTTTAAAGCTTTCTACCTGTTTAATAAAAGAAAAGCAATTTATATCTGCAAGTGGGATTTTCAGTGCGTACCAGTAAGCTCTCACATTGGTAGCTGAAATTCATCTGATTTTGTTACAATATCAGGATTAATTTTCACAGACCTCTGTTGAATCAGATATTCTAAGCAAATGCTTATTGTCTGCTTCCTTCTAAAGCCAGTGCAAAGGATAGATACAACACTAAATGATAAGGAGAGACACTAGACTGAAGGGTGGAGTTCCTGAGCCAGTGCCCCTTTTTCTTATCTCTCCATTTAGACCAATACCAAAACACTGACTTCTCAGCTAGAAGAGCTGTTTAAAAGTATAAAACCAGAGCTTGATAAGAAAAGGAAGATGATCCTGGGTGAGATTCGGGCTAATGAGGAAGCAGAACTGGCATTCATTGCCAACGTGAGGAAGGAAACAGAACAGAAGATAGACCAGGCTGAGCAGAATCTTCAGGCTTTGCAGAAGATACAACAGCAACCAGATGTTTTCCTCTTCTTCAAAGTAAGCTGTGGTATTCTGCTTTTCTTCATGGATCTGCCTATTTCTCAGACAGGTGACCTTTTTGAAGATCACACTAATGCCATTTTTCCTTTTTTTTCTTTTTTCTTTCCTTTTTATTTTTCTTTTTTTGAAATCCTCTTGGTAGGATGTGAAAAAGGTCACAGACAGGTATGTTCCACTTGATAACACTTGTTTTTTTTCTCTGAAAGAATATGGTATTGATAACTGGGGTCAAACCCCACTGCCTGTGCCCCTCTGTCCCACCACCCTGTGCTGCAAAGCTGCTCCCAATTCCAGCTGAGCCAGAGGGCACCATATCCACACAATTAACAGGGATGGAGAGATCCCTGCCTGCTGTTCCACTGGTCCCTTTAAATTTCGGTTTCCTGGCTGGATTCTGTTGAAAACCACAGGCTTTTATTACCAGAAAACTGGTTTTTTATCAGAGATGAAGCCCCTAGGGCTGTGTTTAGAATAACACTGTCTTGGATGCACATTGCTGACCCTCCCTCAGCCGAGTTCCCAGGGGACAGCCTTTGGCAGCAGAGGTAACCAGCTCATTTCCCACCAGGTTTTTGGGTTGTGGACAAGCTTGGTAGCTAGAAAGACTTATTATCACTTCTCTTGCAAGTGATATCTTTAATTTATAACTTACCACTTCCTAAGTGATTCCTGGGTGTCAGCTGTAATTCAGTGGTGCAACACCCCACCAACACTTCCAGATCCACGAGAGGCTTTGCAGCAGCACTGGAGGCCCCAGCTGCACGAAGGGCTGGCCCAAGCATCTACCTGGAATTTGAGGTGTCACCTCTGTAACTTGCACAGATTAAAGCTGAGTTCAAAGTTGGATTGTAAGGAGAACTTGGAATCACCAGGTACCTCAGGGCTGCAGCTCGGCCTGTTACTCACAGCTGTGCTGCATCCTATCCTGTGGGATCAAGGTAATTTTCCAGAAACTTGGACACCATTAGTATGTTTGGCATTCTTGTTCTGTTACTGCTACAACAGTAAGAGCCTGCCTGCAGCAAGTCAAGGCCCTGTTCACACATGGGGATTATCAAAACACCTCCTCCTCTTTCATTATCAGCATTTGAAAGCTCCAGTGCAGGTCGGTAAGCAAAAGCCATTGCCAAGTAAATACCAGTGTGTAACAATTGGAACTCAACCTTCACAAAGGGCTGTTAGCCCAATAATTCATGTTACCAAAGCCCTCTCCTCTCTGCAAACTCCGTCCTAGTGCAGAATTCTGTTACCTTTAGATGCTGGATGGTTTTCCTTGGTGCAGTGACTCTGTGCCCTAGGATTGCGAGTCTGGATCTGAGTGCTGAGAGTGTGGACGTGGAGGAAGTGCACCTGAATGAGAGCTACATTACCCAGTACCATGCCCTGAGGAAGAAGTTCATGCAGCAGCTGGACTTTGTGCTGCAGGATGTTCGTGGTGAGCAGCCCTGACCCGGCCCCGCCAGCGCCGTGGGAAACACAGAGCCTGATCCTGGCCGGTGGCAGCTCCTTCCCCTGGGCTGTGAGGGGCTGGTGTGGGGTCCAGACACTGCTGGGGAGTGGGCAGGGGGACAGCTTTCTCTGCATATCAAGGGAGAGGTCTGCTGCTAAGCAGTGCAAGGCCAGTTTCTCCTCTGTCTGATGAGGTTTCCTGCTCCCATCAACTTCCCAAGTTGTGGGTGCTCAGTCCTGCTGTCAAGAAAGGTCCTCTGCATTTGCCCAGCCTCATCCTCTCCTGGTTTATCTCTGACCAGGAGATCTTGGGGGACAGTAACCAGTCCTAAACTTGAGTTCATTACCAGCTTTGTTAACCATTCTTCTCTGTTTTTCCTTTTTTTTTTTTTTTTAGATAAACTCTCCAACTAAATGGAGTGGAGCAGGTAAATCCTTTTCTTTACTTACATGATGTTCCCTGCAAATTTTTCCAGTTGTTCATTTAAGGCCTGTGTGTCCTGCACTTTCCTGTTCCAGTTTCAAGGAGACCTAAGCAGAGTCTTGAAGGCTGTCCTTCATCTTAAAAGAAGGGAATCACATCTATTCACATCTCTTGGTTTGCCATTAACAAGTTGTGTTTTGTGTTTTACAAGGCTCTAACATCCAACACCGTTTTCCTACAGTGAGGCTTCAGCTTCTGATACCTCTTCAAAATGTAAGTGTTCAAAAATACCGTTTATTCCTTGGGACTCTGGCTTGGGGCTGTGAATCTTGCAGAGAAAATCTCCCACCTAAAAAATGTGATCAGCATTTTGTTGCATGTATCTCCTGTCCTTGCCAGAGTGTGCAGCCTCAGGGCCCAGCTCTCCAAATCTGCACTGGGCAGAAATCTCTGGGAAGTCAACAAGGAAATCATTAATTCTCAGCCTGAGGGAGACACTGGGTTTGCTTCAGCACTCAGGAAAACTCTGAGCCTGTTCCAAGGAAAGACCACAGAGGGGTTCCCACCAACTGAGCAGGAGCTGGAGCAAACCCAGTACCTGAAAGGATTCCCAGACAAATCCCAGACAAATTTTTTCTTAATTTGTAAATTTAAAAGAAAATCTTACTTTCTTCACTACTTTTTAACTTTTGGAGCAAATCTAGAAGTATATTTTTAATTAGTGTGCATGTCCATTTATTTGTCTTGTGAGCTCAGTCACTGGCTGTGCTTTATACAGAACCAGACAGTCATTCAAAACAGGTCAGGAAAAAAATGTCTTTTTCTGATGCAAGGCAATGCTCTTCTTGGAAGCAACTTGTCAAATATGTTATAAAATATTACTTTATATTACAATAAATGTAACTTTTTCATCTTGTTTATTCCTACTGCAAGGGAACAATGGCAAAGAGAAGCACCTGACATATATGATCCAGATTTTTGATTCTCATAAACCCAGATGTAAGGGAGAAGTGAAAAAACAGATGTCAGAATGGAGATGGAAAGAAGTTCAAATTGTCCAAAATTACCTCCAATAATGAGGACCTACCATATGTTTTGATCTCCCCTCCTACCCTGCATTCAAACCAATTCTGTAACATAAGCAAATTTTTTTCAGAAGTGCTAAGAATTAACATGAACATAATAAAATCTCCAACTGATGCATTACAAACTGTGGACTGTATCATCTCATGGGTCTAATTATACTTTTGCAGTATGATCTGTGGTGACTCTGCTGTCACTTTGTGGCTGAATAACCAAATAATTGGCTCTAGATGCACGTAAGCAAGGCTGGAGGATTTCATACCATCACCAGGAACTAGTTGTGGAGAGCATTTTTTGTGGGTAGACTCCCAAGAAATCAAGGCTGAAGTTCTCTGTGCTTATACAGGACTTGTGGCTGCAGCTCTGTTCTGTCACTTGTCATAATCAGCACGATAATCAGCCTGATTTCAGGGATTAAAACACAGAAATCCATCTCGGATTTAGAGTAACATCTCTCTTCCTGGTTTACATGGGCTCTCCAAGCTGTGCTGTGTGCTCAGCCCTGGCTCTGCTGCACCCATCAAGTGTCAGCACAACAGAAAGTGCGTGGCCAAATTTTGGGAGCTCAGCAGTTGCTCAAGGTGCCTTTGCAAATACTCCTTCCTGCTCGAAGCCAGCAAGGCACAAAGGGCAGCTGCTCTCAGCCCCTCAGATGAGCCTGTCCTCCAACACTTTTCCTGACCTGGGCTCCTCTCTGGCTGCCAGCTGAAGGAGCTGGGAGCAGCCAGTGCAGGTCAGTGCTGCTGCAGAGTTCCTGCAGTGCTGCAGATCCCTGCAGACAGCAGCCCTCACTCAAACGTGGGATTTGTAATCCTGCTGCAGGCTCACGAAGCTTTTGGATGAAAATGAGTATCCAGGAAGGTGGAATTTCTGAGTTAGATGCTAAGTTGATGGTGCAGTTTAATTCCCCCATACATTTGCTCGTTTGCAAAGAGACTCCTTGGAATTTGAGGCTTGTTTTAAAAGTTCCATGCCTTAGCCTTGAGGAGCAGCAAAGAGCTGAGAGACTGCACGATGGAAGGATAAGAAAACACACTGAGTCCAGCAATTACTTAACTAAGCCCTCTAACAGACATCAACACTGAAAATTTTATCACCTAATTACTTCTTGACACACACTGAGAGTGCAGCAATTCCACACAGATGTTTGTGCAGAACACTCTTTCCTGATTGCAATATAATTGTGGCATCTCAACTGAGATATGGACTGAGCTCATTTCTTTTTGGTATCTTTATGGCTTAAATATCTTGATTACCTGAGAACTCTGATTCATTGCATCTTTCCATTTTTATTACGCCCTCTCCCCTCCAAACCACTCAATTTTTACTTGGCATTTGTCTCATCCTTGATGGATGCCTTTAAAAGCAGCTCATTTTAGCTCTTCCTTTTTGATTTTGCCAAGCATGGGATGATGTGAGTTCAGTTAAATGCATTTCAAGCATTAGGATGGGCTTTCTGTTAATTAGTCTGATGTGTTTTCTAAGTAAGCCAGACTGCCACACATAGACCTCTGTGTGGCATAAATTAGGACCTTCCAAGCCCAGCAGGTCAGGGTGGAGAGGAAAGTTTGTCCCAGCTCTGACAGAACCCACAGATGGGAGCCAGGCAGTTCCATCTTCTCCATCTCCAAATTTACTGCAACAACCTGCAAATTCAGGCCTGAACCTCAGTGCACTGTGATTTATAGAGGGAGGGAAGGGCAAGGAGAGGAAGTAACTCCTTTTTAACCACTTTCTGCATAACCCAGGCACCCTCCCCCAGAGCTGTACCCAGCAGGACCAGGGCACTGGGCAGGGAGGTGCCAGGAGGGCAGGACTGAAGGCAGGAGGCTCCTTGCACAGGGCTGGAGCCAGGTGGTGACACAAAGCAGCTGCGAGCTGGGGAAAAATCCCAGGCTGCCTTTATCTGCTGAGTGATAACGCTGAGCTGGGAGCCTGGGAAAGACAGGGAAGAGCCAGGGAGAGCCACTGCCTGTGGGGTTTATGGACAGAGGGCTGATAACAGCATCACAGGCAGCCCACAGGGCAATTTGCCAGGTGGCACCAGGGCACAGCGGGGGCAGGACAGGAGCTGCTGGGCAAAAGGCAAGGAGGGAGGGCTCCCAGGGTACCTGCTCAGTGGAACAAAGCATTTTCCAGGGTTATTTTGCAGTCTGACAAGCTGATCTGTGGAGATTTGATATTCCAGAGCTGATGTGGTGATGTGGGTTTGCCAGGCAGGCTGAGTGGGATGGGCAGATGGCACACGCTGGCATTTGTGTGTCAGCAAACCCCAGCTCCTTGGCAGGAGATTCTGGAGTGTGAGGAGCCCAGAGGCACACTTCTCCAAGGCCAAAGGTTCCCTCAGCACAGAAATATATTAACCATAAAGCTTTATATACCTTGAAAAAGCAGTTGGAAGTGAAATTATTTAATTCTCTTAAATAACTGCTTGGATTTTTTCCACCCATTTTTTAGAAAATCAGCCTAAAAGTAAGGAGGAAAAAAAAAAAAGCCCAATTTTTTTTAGGTCCAGAAATATAATAACGCTTGGGACTTTTTTCTTTTAACATCATGTTCCAAGAAGATATTATTTCCCTGTTTCTTCCATGATCTATTGGATGATCCAAGTTTTTCCACAGCCTGTGCTTCTAGAACAAGAATGAAAAATGCTGGAACACCCTTTGCTTGGGTTTGTGGTTTCTGTTAAGATTCTGCAGAGTCCCTACACAAAAGACTTTGAATGCTTTTGTCATAGATGTCACTCCTCCCAAGGATTTGCTCTGGTTGTCTTGGAGTCACCATTTACTTCAAACTCAATTAAAACTCTTGTGGAAGTCCCTAAAGGGATTGGGAAGTCAGAGTCACTGATGCTTTTAGCAATGGGCAGTCAGGGGAGAGGGAGGAAGCTCCTCTATTTCCTTTGCAATTGCCTGTTCTGGTTACCATGACATCTAATAAACCCTCATGGAGAAGGAAGATGTTTTCTATGGAAATATTCAGTATTTCTACAGTAAGATTTATAGGATTTGCTTAACACCGAAAGACAATAGCATGAATTCTGCAGGCTTGAAGTTGACTTCGTTTGCTCCAACTGTGTATCCACGGGGGTTTTTGACAGCTCAAGGTTCCACCTGGAACGCAAATATTGGGCAATGTTTGACTTCAGATGAAACATCTGCTTTTCTGTGCAGCCGGGAAGGGAAGGCAGACGAGGCTGGGCATGGCCCCTCCAACCTTGAACCTCCGGCCCAGAGATAAGAGCAGAGCACTGAACAGAAACCTGGCGGGGGGTTTAATACCCACATTGCCAAGGATGATCCTTCATCCTTCCCAGCTTTTCGGTGCATCCCAGTGATAGCCCGGAGCAAAAAGGCGCCAGAGAGCGTCACGGCTCCGCATCCGCACCAAGTTTAATCTCACTTCACCTCACATGACCAACCCTAAACTTTCAATTTAAAAGGCTTGAGTGCAAAGCAAAGCAGCAGCAGCAGCCGCCTTTCCCGGGTTCCCCCGGCACACGTGGAACCCCTTTCGGAAGTGACCCGGGGCTGGGGGTGGAAGGGGCGCGGCTCTGCCCGGCCCTCCCTGCCCGGAGCGGAGCGGAGCGGGGCGGTGCTGCCGGCTCCCTCCGTCTGTCTGTCCCTCTGTCCGTCCGTCTGTCCGTCGGTGCCAGGCGCCCCAGGTCCGCGGGGAGCCGCGGGCGGTGAGTGCCGAGGGAAGGGGGCGGGCAGGGGGCCGGGGGAGCAGCGGGGTCCGGCTCGGACCCTCCTCGGCTGCTGCTCGCAGCCCCGGGAGCGGCTGGCAGGAACCAGCGGGAGGAGAGGAAAATGCACATGGAAGCCGTAAAGAAGCTGGGTGGGAAGGCAGAGGGACCCCGAGGGTGAAAGTGAATGTTGTGTTAAAAGCGCAATTGTTGCTCTCCCTTCCCTTTCGCTCTGCCGGGACGGTAAATGTTGGTTTGGCTTCCAAAAGCGCTCGGCAAAACCCCGCGGCTTCAGGAGGTAAACAGCGTGTGGAGTTCTTCTTGCCGTTTGTTCTTCTTGCCGTTTGTTCTTCTTTCGGGTTTTTATTAATTGTATTAATTAAAGCGCAACAGCCAAGGCGGTTGGGTTACCCAGCGCAGTCCCGGTGGGTTTCCTTTGGCATCGCACGGTCTGTCCCAGCCCTGCGGGTGCAGCCCGGCCCGTGGTGGGCAGTGTGGGACGGGATGGGATGAGCTGAGCTTTGGGCAGCTGTTCCTCAGCCCATCCTCGCTGCCCAGCTCCGCTCCTCAGAGTTCCACCTTTCCCCCGCTGACAGAAAGGGTGGGAGAGGGGCTCCCTCCTGGGAATCACCCGCTGTGAAAGGACCTCTTGGCAAACTCTCCGTAAGAATTCCGGGTGGGATGGACCCTGCTGGAGGGCTCTGCTTCACACTCAGCTGCCCTTTGGGAGGTGACACAACTTCCCGGGAATATCTGGCTGCCGGCAGGGAGCCGATTCCATGGGATCTTCCCAGAAATGCTGGAGGCTGCTGCTGCTTGGGAGAAGTGACATTTGGAGGAGGAGGAGATGACACATTTCACAAAAGCAAGGTTTTATTGTCTGGCTTTGCAGGTTTTCCCACATGAGTGGATGGCTGCTGGTTCCTGTGCCAAAAGTGAGGCAGCTCTGGCCCCACATGTGTTCCTCAAACCTGGTTTTCATTATCCATGTTATTTTCAGCCCTTTGTGGAAGTAAATGTTTGTGGCTTGAATGTTTCGTTGGAGGATATGAAGGATTTTGTCAAATTCCAAGGTGCAGGCAGTGATCTTTCAGTGCTTTATCTCGGTGTTATCATGGTAATATTGAATTTCCTTGTTGTTCCACAACAGCAAAGACATTATTTGAAAAAGGCTGATGTCCAGCAAGAGAAAGGTCAAAGATTTAGTTGTCAAAATGCTGTAAAATGCTTTCATTTTTTCTTAGGGGGAATATTTTCTAAGGGCCCAGCTCTGGTTCAGTTTGTGTGGAACTTGGATTTCTGATTCACCTGCTTCTTCTCTAGAGTTCTCCAGAAACTGCTCATGTCTTTTTAGATTATGGATTTGTGCATTAGTTTTTAGTTCATGTAAATTCTCCTGTCTACCAAGGGGTATGTGAGGTTGAGGGGGTGATCACATACAGTGACAATTTAAATGCAGAAAAATAAGGAAAACTGAGATAGGTGTTGCAGAAAGAATATTTAAAATTTATTTTCTACTCTGAAATGCTCACATCTAAAGCTTCAACTTGTAGTAGTTATTTCAGCAGGTGAATGAGCTTCACAATCCATTTTTCTCTTCCTCTCAAGGTGACTCTGATCTGCCACAGAGGAATGAAGTCCAAGCCAGCCCTGGGCTGCAGGTAGGGCTCCCCCAAAAACAGAAGCCAGGCAGCTGCTGCCACATCATGGGATCGGAAAGGAAGGCCCAGATGGGCTCCAGAAATAGTCTGGAGAGCTGATGACTCTTAAAGACTGCAGGACCTCCCCATATCTTTATTTTATGGCAGTCAGTTGATAACAGATACTGGAAATTTCCTCAGTTCTGTCTTGTAGTTTTTTTTATCTTAAGCGAAGTTTGTGGCAATGAGACACCCCCTGAAAGGCCAACAGGAGTGAAAAAAGTGAATTCTAGGTTGTGTGTAAATAGCAGCTTTCAGAATAAAAACCACAGCAGCTCCTTTTCCAAGTTAAATGTACAGAATGTCCTTCAGTCTCCAAGCCATGAACCAAAGGGGGTTTTCTCAGGGTTGGTTTCTTTTTTATGTTTAAGAACAAAATCCAGTTTTATTAGACAGGCTTGGGCTAACGGTTACAAAATTAATACAGGGCAGCACTTTGAGGCAGAAAAGGGTGAAATGAACGTTGGAAATTGTGTCATTTCCTACTGTCCTGACATGGCAAGGGGCAGGGAACGTGTGGTGAAAGGTCCTTTTCATGCCACGGAGAGAAAGCTGTCATGCAAGTCAGCACAAAGACCCAGTATGTGCTCAGAGTTCTGGAGCCAAAAAGGTTTTTCCTTAGAACATTTCCCCACTGTCTGGACAGCACTGGAAGCCAGCACCCCCTCCCATGCAGATGTTTCACAGCAGCACCAAACTGAGCTGTCTGGGGTTTGTCTTGGCACATTTAAGAAAATTCCCAGGTTTGAGGGAGCTGCCTGCCAATGCTGGAGGAGGGACAGAAGGAATCAGAAGGATTTTCACTACTGAAATCTTTACTAAAATCTCAGGGAACAAACTCATTGCTACACATAATAAGTAGTCTGGGTTGATTTTTTCTTTTTCCCCCCCTCAACTTTCACAGCGTTGATTTGCTGAGCTTTGGGTGGGTGAGAGGCCTTTTGATTTGTAACTCTGTGCTGGTAAAACAAACAAAACTTTTTGAGCAAATACAGCTCCAAAATTTGCAGGGTAGAGCTGACACAGGCTTTTGCAATATTCCCTTGATTCTCACTGTGTATTTAGGGAGGGTTGTGAGGGCTGTAAATCATCCCTGAGCATAATTTGCAGTCCTGTACAGGTGGGTGAGATTGGAAACCTGCAGGGTGGGCGTGGGGGTCTCCTCCAGGTGTGATCACTGTATCATCTTGAGCTTATCCCTTCTTGCAGTGCCGTTTCTTCATTTAAAAATTCTGATTATTCATGTGGCACTCAGTGCTCTGTGCTGGGGACAAGGTGGGGATGGGTGACTCCATGGTCCTGGGGAGCTTTTCCAGCCTCAGTGATCCTGGGATATTACAGATTACACAGCCCCTATCACCCAGAAAATCCATCCCTGCTGATGCCATTGGACCATCCATGGCTTGGGGTCTGTGTTTGAAACCCTCCTTTCAGTCCCAGTTCAGGGACAGCCAGGAAGGAGTGGCTGGGTTTGGTTATTTGGGAGGGGGCAGGAGCTCACCCACCAAAGAGATGCTCCCTGTCTGGGTCTGTGGTGAATGGGAACACCTTTGGGAGTCCCAGCATGGAGCAGGAGATAAAACAGAAACCCCTCCCTGGTATTTTCTGTCAGCATCTGCCATGTGTTGGCTTTAGATAGGTCTGCAGCTCCAGGGACAAGGACAGCACGGTGTGAGAGTTGGGTTACTTGGCTGGAATTACTTTCTAATTGGTTCTAGAAGCCTCTGAAGAAGCCATTCTAAATATTAAGTTCTGTAGTTGCTTCTACTCTTGTGGGTTCCTTCTGCTCAGGCTGTCCCAAGGAGTAGGTACCACACAAAGTCACTTCTCTCGCTTCTCCGTCCTATATTTTTTTGGGAAAGTCACACTGCAGGGTTGGTAGCAGTGTGCGTTTTAATTAGAAAATATTTCTGTATCAATGGGGCTGTGCAGCCCTGGCACAGCTGCCCAGAGAAGTGCTGGAGTTCCCATCCCTGGAGGGATTTAAAGGAGTTGTAAATGTGGCACTTGGGGACATTGGTGGCCTTGGCACTGCTGGGAGTGGTTGGACTGGATGATCTCAGAGGGATTTTCCAACCTTAATGACTCCACAGTTCTGTGATGCTGTGGTGATGCCTTATCAGTGTGAGCTGGAGCAGAGGGCAGGCAGAAGGAGAGGAATAAAGCAGGGATTTATTTCTTGCAAGGCCTCCCAAGGCCCCACCCTGGCAATGGCAGAGCCCGGCTGCAGCCCCTGCCAGGATGGGCCTCAGGATGGACACAGAAAAGGGGCTTTGCCCACGGGGTTCCACACTTTGATCAGTTCTGCTCCATTTGCAGATTGAGCTGAAGTGTCCAATGAATCCCTTGGGATGATGAAGTTCCATCCTCCTTGCTTGGCCTCCTCTTTTTGACGTTGTTTGTGCTTTTGGGGCTGAGGTTGGGCAGGATTGTCCTTGGATCTTGGGCTGGAGAGAATTGTTGTGTGTGAGTGCCCTGTGAGGAGAGCTCAGGGACACTGAATATGGAGCTGAGAGCTGCACACTAAAGCAGAACAGAAAAAGAAGAAAACTTAAGGCATCAGTAGCTTCTGGTGAAATGGTGATGAAGTGAACACACTCTGAGGCAGACTCAAGTGGCATCCTCAGCACCGCCAGTTCCAGTAGCAATTTATTAACTGGTGCAATTAATTCAGGAGAATTGGACAAGTAATTGGGCAATTAATTCAGTGGTGAGCATTCCATGGGCAGGAGGCTGGCTGGTGTTTGCACTGCACAGAGGAGACGTGAGCAGCACAGCAAACCCACGTTGCCACTGGCACTCTGGGGCTGCAGGGCCAGGAAGGGCAGCCTGGCACTGACACTTTCTCAGGGTTCTCCTGCTGGGTCTCCCCCCCCACACCGGGGAGTTTCTGGCTGAAACAGCCTCACTCTACTGGTGGTACCAGCTATTGGGACTTAAGGAGTTTTCTGGAGAATTCTGGATTTTTTTCTGAAGGTGGAGGAGCTGTGTAAGTGCTGGAAGTCACTTGGTCTGCTCAAGTTTCAGTAGGGTTTGTCTCACCAAGACTTTGCTCCTTCCCAGTCAGGCAATATGTTCCCAGCATTAAATTATTGGTATAATTACCCTGTTTTACTGTCTGTGAGCACAAGTTCCAGCAGAAGTGTCCCACCTGCCTATCATTGTCCCCATTAATATGTTTTCCACTTGTGCAAATTGTTTTGATCAGGTGCGATTTCCTTGTAAAACCAGCTTTTCAAAGGTGAGGAGTGCATTTTTTTGCAGTGTGTCATTGGCTGTAAAAAGGCCACTTCTTAGGTAACAAACCTTTACAGTATTTGGCAGGTGCAATCCCTGTATTAAAAAAAAAACCAAACAAAAACCAAAAAAACCCCCACAAGAGATGTAGACTGAGCTGTGCTTTGCTGGAAATATCCCCTTTGCAGTTAATTTTCAGCAGCTGAGCTGGAGTGGCTGCTGGACTACAATAAACCCTCTGTCTGGCTTTGCAAGGTAAACAGGCTGCAGGCAGAGATTTTCTCAAGGAAGCCTCCCAGAAAGGCAGTGCTGCTGCATTCCTTTCCATTTCCCAAGGCTGCCAGCAGCAGGTTCATTCCACAGGACATCAGGTTCCCTCCTGGCACAGGTCATTCCTTGCTTCACAGGGCTACAGTGGGGAGGCTCCTTCCCAGTTTGCTTGGAAATTGCTTTCTCTCTGCTGAGCTGGGACTTTCAGCCCGTGCTTTTTGTAAGTGCTGTGTTCAAGTCTCACATTGTGCATTCATTTTTGCTTTAATGGTCTTTCTTTGTGTTTTTAGTGAGTCCCGGTGATGGCAGCAATGACAGAGACCAAAAACGTCCATGCAGTGACAGAAGGGCCAGAAGGAGATGATGCCAAGTGCAGCTTCCATCACAGAATGTTCCTGGAACCCCAAGAGAAGAAGAGCAGCATGAAGGCTCTGCTGGTTAAGCAAGCAAAGAAAACTTGCAGCTGCACGCCAGCCAAAATTAAAGATTTCGTTTTGGGGTTTTTCTCCATCTTGCAGTGGCTTCCTAAATACAAACTCAGGGAGTATCTCCTGGGGGATATAATGTCTGGTGTGATCGTGGGGGTCCTGCTGGTCCCACAATCCATTGCCTACTCTCTCCTGGCTGGGCTGGAGCCCATTTATGGCCTCTACACCTCCTTTTTTGCCTGCATCATTTACTGCATCTTTGGCACCTCCCGCCACATCTCCGTTGGCATCTTTGGGGTGGTTTGCCTGATGGTGGGACAGGTGGTGGATAGAGAAGTGGAGAGAGCTGGATTTGACCTGGAGCCAGCCGTGCTCAGTGCCCTGCCAGGCCCAGGAGGGGACAGGAACAGCACCAGGAACGGGACAGCACCGGGGCTGCTCTGTGACAAAAGCTGCCACGCCATGGCCGTGGCTGCCACCATGACCTTCATCTCTGGAGTTTACCAGGTGAGGGGGGCTGGACAGGCAGGTGTGGTGTGCACATAGTTGTGATTCTTCTGCAGGGGGACTGTCCCCATCCTGCTGGGCTTCCACGTGTCCTCAGTCTGCACCTCAGGGCTGGAGGTCACTGTGGTGTGGGAAACTGCTCTGGCTGCTCTCCCTGGTTTTTGACAGCTTTTCCTGCCTGTATTGCATCTTTTTGTTTCTCTTTTGAGGAGTGCTCCCTGTTTTAGCAGCATTTTCTGCCTGCTTAACTTCTTTTTTGGGGTGTGCTTCTTGTTTTTTAACAGCTTTTCCTGCCTGCATTTCTTCCCCCTTTCCCCTTTTCCCCTTTCCCCCCTTCCCTTCTCTCTGTTTTTTAATATAATTTCCTGCCTGCATTCATTCTCTTTTGGAGAGTGCTCCTCATTTTTTAACAGCTTTTCCTGCCTGCATTGCATCTCTTTGCTTCTCTTTTGGGGAGTCCTCCCTGGTTTTTAACAGCATTTCCTGCCTGCTAAACTTCTTTTTTGGGGTGTGCTCCTCATTTTTAACACCTTTTCCTGCCTTCATTTCTCCTCTTTTGGGGGCTGTAAGGACCTTCCTTGCTGTGGCCTGAAGCTCTGATTATTTTTTTTTTTTTGCATTAGACCCCATTTCATCAGGCCACAATGTGGTGCATCAGCTCCTAATTCTGGCCTTTAACAAAGGAAAATTTGGACAGTAAAAGTATCTCCTGTTTCCTTATATTTGTAACTGTGCTTTTGAAAAATTGCTGTTTGCCCATTTGAAGCCAAAACAATGCTGTTGCATGGAAGGGAACCTATTGAGAGGACAAAATATATTTTATATTTATAGATCTTTGCTTATTTTCTAGAACTCACTGCTTGCCTGAATTAAGGTAGGTATCCTTGTTTTTAGAGTGTTATGCATTAACCAGAATGGGATTATTTTTAGCAGTACTGCACAGCTGTGGTATTTGAGTTTGTGAGTTCACATTCATTTGCTCTCATCTGTCCAGGGTGACAACCAACCAAAATGTATAGGAGGGGAACAAAAATATGTTTGTGATACTTCAAAGCACAGGTTTTGGGCACAACCTGGAACTTTTTGTGCTGCAAGCTCATGTTGAGTTATTTTGGAAATATTCTGGGCCTACCAAGGTACCCTGGATTTTGGTTTGCATCACTGTGGGATGGATGCAGTTTTGGAGTGGTGAATTGGCACTTAATATTCTCTGCAAATACAAATGCAATTAATTTTCTTTATCTGAAGAAATCAGATTTGTTTATCTTCAGTCCCTCTGAATATTAGGAATATTTTCTTCAGGCCAACACCCTCAAATTAATGTTTTCCAACCAAAGTCACATATTCCTTCCATCAGAAACTTTACAATCAAATCATAAAAAGCAAATCTTCTCACACCAGTTAATACAGCCTAACTAGATAAGCTAATTATTGTTAATGTTTAATACTTAGAATAACCTTGAATTAATTACCAAGGCTGTAAGGGAGCCTTTTTGAGAGCTCTGAGCTGATTTCAGGCAGTCCAGGTCCCACACCTGCCTTGTCTTCAGTAATTCTTTGAGGTTCTCATGGAGTTTCTAGAGACCTCTGTTGATCAGATCTGCAGCACAGGAGTTTGCAGCTCACAGACTTTCTGACTCAGAGGCACAAGAACAGTTGTTACCCCAAAAGCTGTGGTTTTGTTGCAGGTTCTGAACTCCAGTATAAGGCAGACAAAGGCCACCAGGAAAGTTCTAGATCCTTGCAAAGTTCACCAAGTTTGGAGGAACTGGAAGAGAAATGGCAAAAGCAGACACGGTTTCAAATGTGGGGTTTGGGTTTTTTTCACAGGTTTTCTTTTTTTCCTTTTTCCCCACCAGGATAACCAGCAAAGCAAACAATAAACATTTGTTCAGAGGATTAAGACCCCCAAAAAGCCTGTTTTGAATACTGGAGGCTTTTCCCCCTGCTCAGACCACGCCTCATCCTCCAGGGCAGTGCACAATGTTGATTTTTTTTTTTTTTTTTTTTTTTTAAATCCCAGCTGACAAAATCTGCAGGATTTGTGTCCTGATGTGTTGTGTGTGGTTGATTCCTTGCAGGTGGCCATGGGCTTCTTCCAGGTGGGCTTTGTCTCCGTGTACCTGTCGGATTCCCTGCTGAGTGGATTTGTCACAGGGGCCTCCTTCACTGTCCTGACCTCACAAGTCAAGTACCTGCTGGGCCTGGACATTCCTCGGAGCGGGGGCATCGGCTCCCTCATCACCACCTGGATAAACATCTTCAGGAACATCCACAGGACCAACATCTGTGACCTCATCACCAGCCTCCTGTGCTTCCTGGTGCTCATCCCAGCCAAGGAGCTTAACGAACACTTCAAAGCCAAGCTCAAGGCTCCAATTCCCGTGGAGCTCTTCGTGGTGGTGGTGGCCACTCTGGCGTCTCACTTTGGGAAGCTGAGGGAGACTTACGGCTCCAGCATTTCTGGGCACATCCCCACGGGGTTCCTGCCCCCACGCCCTCCAGACTGGGCCCTGATTCCCAACGTGGCGTTGGATGCCATCCCCATCGCCATAATTGGCTTTGCCATCACCGTGTCCCTGTCGGAGATGTTTGCCAAGAAGCACGGCTACTCGGTGAGGGCCAACCAGGAGATGTACGCCATTGGCTTCTGCAACATCATCCCCTCCTTCTTCCACTGCTTCACCACCAGCGCAGCTCTCGCCAAGACCCTGGTCAAGGAGTCCACGGGCTGCAGGACCCAAGTGTCCGGCCTGGTGACCAGTTTGGTGATCCTCCTGGTCCTCCTCGTGATCGCGCCTTTGTTCTACTCCCTGCAGAAATGCGTCCTGGCCGTCATAACCATCGTCAACCTCCGCGGAGCCCTGCGCAAGTTCAGGGACCTGCCCAAGATGTGGCACCTGAGCAGGGTGGACACGGTGATCTGGGGGGTCACCATGGCGGCCACGGCGCTCGTCAGCACCGAGATCGGGCTCCTGGTGGGGGTTTGCTTCTCCATGCTCTGCGTCATCTTCCGCACCCAGCGGCCAGAGGCGCCGCTGCTGGGCTGGGTGGCCGAGTCGGAGACCTACGAGTCCCTCTCCGCCTACAAGAACCTACAAACCAAGCCTGGGGTGGTGGTGTTCCGTTTCGAAGCCCCCCTCTACTACATCAACAAGGAGTGCTTCAAATCCACCCTCTACAAGCAAACCGGGGTCAACCCCGAGTGGGTGAAGGCGGCCAAGAGGAAAGCGGCGAAAAGGATGCGCAGGGAGAAGGAGGCGGGGTCTGGGGACAGCCAGAGCAGCGTCCCCGTGGATTTTGGGTCGGAGCCAAAGGTGGGGTTTCACACCGTAGTGATCGACTGCTGCGCGGTGCAGTTCCTGGACACAGCCGGGATCCGCACGCTCAAGGAGGTCTGCAAGGACTACGGGGACATCGACGTCCACGTGCTGCTGGCCCAGTGCAACCCTTCCGTCAGGAGCTCCCTGCTGCGAGGGGAGTTCTTCAGAGAGGGCGAGGACCACCTGCTCTTCCACAGCGTGCACCAGGCCGTGGACTTCGCCCTGGGCGCGCGGGGGCCCGGAGCTTCCAAGAACTAACTTGGAAAGCTGGGAGCTGGAACGCAGCCTGGGCAAACGTGTCTGTGTGCTGGCTGTGTTTGTGCTCAGATAGCAGGGCAGGGGTGGTGCCCGCAGCCTGCTGCTGGGAAATCTCTCTGGGTTTTCCCTGCCAGGTGTAGTGATTGCACGGGAGGTACTGAATGAAGGCAGTTCTTAATCTGGTTGTGGCCAATCTGAAGTTTGCATTGGGTTGTTCATCTCGTGGCTCCTCTCTGGAGCTTTCTGTGTCTCGGTCCCGCTCTTAAGTTGTGATCAAGTCTTCATTGCAGCCCTGTCCTTGTGTATGGGGTGGGATTTTGGAGGATTCTGGACGTCCTGTCCTGCTGAAGAATGAGGCAGCTCATTTCTCATCCCTCATTCTGGCATTGCTTTCCGTCACCACACCCTTGTGTTTGCCAGGGAACAGCTGCCAGGGACTGTTTGGTCTTTACTGGGCAATGTTTGATTTTGCAACCTCCCTGAACTCCAGACAGGTAGAGAAATCAAATTTAAACATGCAGGAAAATATCTTAATTAATATATTCTAACCAATCACCTGTCACTTCCAGAGGATTTGGCCCTGCCTAATTCAGCCAGGCCACAAGGACATGGTTATCTCATTTCTCCACAGACCTTTCCCTGCCTGTACCTATGGAAATGTTGCCTCTCCAGCTTGATTTTCATGATATTTTTTTTCATAGATGATTCTTTAGAAGTCTGATTCATGCTTATGGTCAATCAGTCTTTTTCCTAATATTTAGGAGCTCTTTAGGATTGTGAACCTTAGATATGGAAAATATCTATTTCTGTAAAAAGAAGTCCTTTCTAGGCAGTTTTTCATGCCAGGCAGACAGAATCACAGGCACCAAAGTGAAAAGGGACGAACAAATTATCCAACATCTGCCCAACTGTGTCCATGTCACAGAGACTTTGTGCATCAATGCAGGATTTATTGCTTATAAACCCTTTCATCTGTCCTGGACTTTATGCAATGGAAAAGGAGCCAGGAAAATTCTTTCCTGAATTTTTTTTTTTTTTTTTTTTTTTTTTTTTTAACCAGATCAGTGTAAATAGAACTTTAAATTTTGATTTTAAATGATGTGGAAGTGAAGAGTGCCTGTTCCTCATGCTAAAATACAAGGGTAGGAGGAAGCTCTCTTTCCTCACAGCAGTAGAATACAATTGTGAGGGCAGAATTGAGAAATTAGCAGTTTTTCCTGAATACAGCTGTACACAGCACACAGCCCTGGAAGGGGGGCCTTTCCTCCCAGAGGAGTTTACAATCTGAATTGCAGGTGCTTCAAAGCTTTTAAAAGGGAAAGGTGCTGTGTACAGACAATATTCTCACCCTTAATAATTCAAAAGTAATGAGTCAGGAGTCAAAAAAGGCATAAAATCCAATATGAACTGTGAAATGTTTACTAAAGAGGAAGATATTTTGAGTTTAAACTGTTTTGCTTGGTTTGTTATTTTCTGAGCAAGGAACAGTAACTATTCTCTTCTTTCTGTGGAAGCTGAATGTCGTGGATCACTTCATTCTGGGAGCCTCAGAGAAGGATGAGGCAGCAGGAAAATGAGTCCTTTTTGTGTTGACTGAACTTTTGCAACATTTTTGGGACACCAGAGCAGCACAGAATTACTGGGGGAGGTGAGGGGTGGCTGCAGCACAGCTTGGAAAAGGAAAACCTCACTGAGATCCCATTCCATGTCCTACAGCTGGCACTGTTGAGGAAAGAAACCTCTGTGTGCCACAGAGAAAAATCTGAAATATTCAAACCCCACAAATATTGTTCTGTCCCAGCCTTGAGGCTTTTTTTATGCAGCAGAATCCCAAGTTCTGCTGAGTTTTTCCTTTGCTGCCGTAACCTCCTGCATGAAGATTTTTATTCTGGGCTGAGGATCCTCTGTGCAGTTTGGGGAGTTGCAATCACTGAATTGGCATTGCCAGAGAGGGTTGGGCTGAGCTGGATAAAAGCAGTGAGCAGGGTTCTATTTCTAGGTTTTATTTCAGTTTTTAACCAAACCTGTTTTGTGTGGAGTTGCCCCTGGGTGGGAGGGTTTGTCCCCACGGGGGTGGCACTGCCATGGCCTGGGGGGAGTCCCTTTGCAGCACACCTTGTTCACTTGGCCAGAAAGAATCTCTGGAACTTTGAACAAAAGCCTCGATGGAGTTTTAAAATTCTGATTTTTAACTCCTGTTTTGCCAGAGGGCAGAGCAGCACTAGAAGCACTGGAAGTGCTGATGAAGAATGACAGCACGTGGTTGTTAAAAGTGTTTTATTTTTTATTGCAAATGTTCCAAATTGCCTTCCTGCAGCTGCTGCTTCTCAGCCCTGGGGCATGGGCAGGACACGGGGAGAGGAGGAAGGAGCAGCTGCCCAGGAGATTTCAGGCCAGATCAGCCACCAGTGGGACGAAAGTTAAATAAAAACTGCTCTGGGTGATCCTTTCCTCTTTCCCTCTCTCCCTTTATCCTTTCCATGCTGCCAAGGTGGAGATTTTTTTCAGCTGTGACCGTGCACAGGTTGGTGTAGCCAAATTCTAAACCTTTGTCTATTGAAAGATGGTTTTGCAAATCCATTCCTGCCTGTGCCAGGGAGGGGGAATAGCAATGTTAACTCCAAAAAGGACCCACTTCCCACAGCTTGTGGGATGTGTATTTGTGGCTCCTGGGTATTTATTTACATAAAAGCACGATAAAACAGCCATAAAATTATTTTTCAGGTAATTAAATCAAATTGTAGCTAAAAGATGTGCTGGAGATTACCTGGAGAATGTTGCATTTGGCCTCAGTGCTGTTTGTGCAGCCTCCAAATTCCATTTCAAGCAAAATGCAAAAAACTATTAAAATGCAACAGCAAAAGCAGCCAGGCAACTAAAAGAAATGCTTTTAATGTTCTTATTTAAAGTTAAATCCAGGAGTCATGGCATTACAAAATCTCTATTAATGCATGCTGCCCTGTTTAAAAGGGAACTGAAATAAATGCCATTTGCCAGAGAGTTCAGTGCAATAGGGAGTTCTTGGGAATTAACTGGAGATTAGAATTTACTATGGCTGGAATTTCTTAGAACTGTGAGTTTCAGCCCTTTTCCTTTTAGGCCTGGAATCATTTTTTAGCAGTGGCACAAATCTGATTTGAGCCTCAGGGCAGGCAGCACATTTTGCTTGAATTTGTTTATGGACCCTTTAAAGAAATCCAGTTTTATCTTTAGGAATTGGACATCACTGCTTGGAAACTTCTGCTCTAAAGAATTTGTCTTATAAAGGAATTCCATATATTTGTATATTTTGCTGCTGTGTGATGGATGCTGCAGATGAATATCTCCATTTATGCTATGTATGAATCTATATCCATTTATGCTTTTGTGATATTCCTGTCCTGTCTCCTGCAAAGGGCTCTCCTGCCTTCTGCTGTTTTAAGTGAACAGTGGAAGGCGTGTGCCAGGTTTTTTAAGGGGAAATCTGCCATATTCACTGCTCTCTGTGCCTTCCCTCACCCCCTGAATTTGTAAACGATGGGCAGAGGGACCCTCCGAACAATTTGGTTTGGGTTATTCATCAGCCTGGAGCAGGGATTTTCCTCCCAGGTGCAACCTCAGAACCCCAGGCCTGACTGGGAGCTGGTACAAATCGCTTCATCTCGGTTCCCAAAGGTCCCAATCAGCAATGATCAGTCTGAAAGAGGAATTAAGAGATCATTAGCACGTTCATTAGTGGCAGCAGCAGGGCAGCATGGAAATGAGCCCTGTCAGTCTCAGCTGTACTGAAGATGTCTTTAACACTCCCCTGCTGAATTCCAGCCTCTGCTTTTCCCTCGGGTGTTGCTGCTCTGGCTGAGAGCTGTCAGCTCCTCCTGGCAGCTGCACTAATGAATCTTTTATTTGAATGTTTTGACACAAAAGCCATTTTCAGCCCACCTCACCAGACAGGGACGGGCACTGCAGTGGCCACGGGGTGCTTATTTTGGGTTTAGACTGACATTGCCAGGCTGAGATTTAGTGATGCTGATGTCCTTTAAGCCACTGCAGCTCCACCTGCTCCCACCTCACTGCAGGACCAACCTCCACCTTCCTGATGCTTTTTCTGTGTTTTCCCACAAGACATTGGGTATTGCCTGTAAACAGAAGGATTTGTGTGTGTTGCTGTTCCATGTGACCTGCTGCTCAGCTTTCATGATCTTTTGATAAAAAGCCAAAGCTCCTGAGCAGTAAAACAACCCCAAAACCCCCCCAGTCCTCTGGGAAAACCAGGGCTGGGGGCTCTGCTGGGTGAGGGGTCCCCACCAGGAGCCTCAGCCAGGTTTGGAGCTGGCAGAGGATTTGTGGAGCAGTTTGTGCTGCCCAGGACCCACAGATGCACCTGGAGCTGGTTTTATTTTGGGATTACTGTGATTTGGTGCCGTGCCTTTGTCCACAGTGAGCGTGGCAAGAGCCCCTCTGCTGGGTTTTTTGTGTAGAAATAGGGATTTCTGGCTTTCTAGTTATTTATTTTTATCTAATTTTCACCTCAGCCCACACCTGGCTGGCCCAGCCAGGCCAGCAGAGCTGCAGCCATGGATGGTGCTCCCTCCTGGGAGAAATCCCAGCCACTCTCTAATCTCTGCTCCCTTCTGCTGGCTTTTGCCACAGTGGATTTTAAAATCCCCTGCTGGTGGGGCTGAAGAGCAGAGGTGAGAATTGCAGGCAGGAAAATATCCTGGGTTTAAGCCGTGCCCAGAGCCTTGTGCTGAGGCTGCTGAACTCAGCCTGGGCTCACTCCTAGATTTAGCTGAGGGTGAAACTTTTCAGGCAAAAATCTATTTCAGGGTATTACCTCCTGTTGTGGGTTGGGTTTTTTCCACCTGCTTTGGAGAAGTGATGAAACGCTTGAGGTAATGGACATTTTTTAAATTTTTTTCTTTTGTTCACTGAGCTGACGAAGGTGTGATGCAAATATTCCTGTGCTGCTCTGGCCATGCAGGGACTTTGTGTCACTGAGTTTGTCCTGCTGGGTGTGGGATGATGATGGGGGACTCCAATATTGATGTGACTCCAATACTGATTTGACTCCAATGTTGATGTTTCTCCACTCTAGAAGGGTTTGCAGTTCCCTGCTGGCCCAGGCAAAAGGAATCCTGTCTTTATTACAGGCTTTGCACTGGGAATGACCTCATTAAATCCCAAAAATTAATTACACTGGCCCATCATCTCCATAAGCCTTTGGAGGATCAGCTGCTCATGTGAAAATCAACCTGATCTTTAAAATTTCAGTCAAATTCTATCTGAAGTGGAAATAATTCTGAGCTTTGCTTTTTGCTTCGAGATCACTTCAGTGCTGAAAGCGAGGCCTCTGGTTAGGTAAAATGGCAAATATTTAATATATATGTACTTAGTTCATAGCATAATTAGTACCTGTCTGTCTTATTTTCTAGAGATTCTATAAGCTGAGGCATAATGGTAGTTTTTGATGTGCAAATCCTTAAAATATTTCAGCATTGGATGGAGAATGAAATCCCAGGGAGGTAAAATTACTGCTGAAATATTTGAATTCCAGCTCTAAAAGCACTTAGTCCAGCTCCCAAATGATTTAAAGACTCCACATGGACATAGGAAACACTTTGTTGAACTCAGGTCCAATTTTTTGTGTCTGATTTTTTTTACTTAAAGAAGTCAATTTTATGTATATTTGAAATGCAGCTGAAACATGGTTAAGGAGAGGTAAAATCTCATTTTTAATGACAAGCACATGATGCTTTGAGTCTTCAGTTTTGTGTTCCTGACCATCTCTAGTGCCTTGGTACATTCTGGGGGATGATTTTTTTGAATAAGTTAAAATTCAGAATAATTTTAGATAGTGGTGAATAATCCTCTGCAGAACAAACAAAATGGCAAACTGTGCCTGGAGTTTGTTGGAAAATCAGTTTAACCAAACAGGACCTCAGGGCTGGAATGGATCCCATTGCTCAGCAGGTCTGACCTGTTTACAAAATAATTTATGTGCTATTGGAGTAAAATGTGGTGAATGGCATAGTGTATAGAAAAAAATCACTTTATTTTTTTGCTGTGACTTGTCTGTACAGTAAAACTAAGTAAAAAGAAGGTGTAAATGTCCCCAGTGGGGTGGGGGAGCACAGGGTGCTGGGGGAGCTGTGGCACTCTGTGCTGGCAGGGACTGTCCCTGTGCCAGGGAGGGGACAGAGGTGCTGCCACCAGCCCCTCCCTCACTGCTGGGCTCACCAACCAGATGTTTTTAAGGAAAATTTGGGTTTTTTCAGAGGTTGTCTCACGTCCTGCCATCAGTCCTGTGCCCATCCCCTGCATGCTGGTGGCTCTCCCATGCCTGTCTGAGCTTTGTCCATTGTCATTTTTAATATTCTTGTGCCTTTTTGTCACTGGGGATTTGTTAGCATGAGAATTCTCTGTCAGATCTGGTCAAATCATTGGGATTTCTTCAGCAAAATTAAAAGATGAGATTTGTGGAATTTTTTTTTGTTGTTGGACAAGTGCTTGATCATGAAATCCCAGGATGGGTCAGGCTGGAAGGGACCTCAGAGTGTCACTGGTGGCACCTCCCTGCTCCAGCAGGGCCACCCCAGAGCAGGGGACACAGCAGGGTGGCCAGGCAGCTCTGGAATATCCCAGGGAGGGACACTCCATCCCCTCTCAGGTCTGTGTTCAGGGTCCCCAGGACACTCTGCTGGCTCAGGGACAGCTCCTTGTCCCCCAGGACCCCCAGCTCCCTCCCCATGGAGCTGCTCCAGCAGGTCCCCCCAGCCCGTGCTGGGCCAGGGGGTTGTTCCTCCCCAGCTGCAGGACCCTGCAGCTGCCCTGGCTGAACTTCAGGCAGTTCTTTGCCCATCTCTCCACCCTGTTCTGTGTCACCCACAGCTCTGTGCCCTGTCCTATCACAGCTCTGTGCCCTGTTCTGTCACACACATTTGTGTCCCCTGTCCTGTCCCAGCTCTGTGCCCTGTCCATTCCCAGCTCTGTGCTCTGTTCTCTCACCCCCCTGGGCACTCAGGGCAGTTCCCAGCCCATAAATCAGGGCACTGATGGCTCTCCCACCCTGCTGTGCCCCCGCTGCCCTGTGCAGGCAGGACAGGGTTTGTTGTGCCTTTAATGACCATGATCAGCGTGTGGGGACAGTGGTGTGCCAAGTGCCAGGGAGCAGCACCCTCCTGTGGGCCAGCTCTGAATTCCTGGAGTGCAGGAATGGCCGGGTTTGGTGCTGCTTGTGCTTTACAAAAGGTGAAATTAAAGCACCTGGTATTGCTGAT
>VZTR01024825.1:26388-47513 GCA_013400775.1 Chaetops frenatus | reverse complement strand
CCCGGCCCCGGCCCCGCTCTCCTTCGGGGCTCTTCCCCTCTCCTCCCTCGACTCCCATCTTCCCTCGGCTCCCCCGGGCACACCCGCGACGTCTGGGGGGTCCTTCTTGCTCCTGAGGTTGTGGGTGCTCTCAGCCCCGGGTTGGTGGCCTTGAAACCTTCAGGGCCTGCGGAGGCTGGCAAGGCAGGTTTGGTGCCCGGCGCGTGGGTTGTGGTTTATAGGAGTTAAAATACAGCCTGCAGAAACACGCTTCCTAGCCCTGGATCGTATTTGGGCACCCAGAACTTTGGCGGGCTTTTGGTGTGGGATTTTTTCTTTATCTAATACAAAGGATTACTGTTTCCAGGGGGCTTTTTTTGGTCAAAACGACCTGAAAACTGAAACGTTTCAGCGAAGGTGAGTTTTAGAAATGTGGCAGGGTTTCTGTTCCCCTGGAGCTGAACTCTTCTTTGTAGAAGCAAGGACTTGAGTCGAGCTCTGGGTTGATCTTCAGAGGATTATGTTTAATTCTCAGATGAGAAAGTGACCATAGCAGGAAGCCATGGCCAGGTGGGACCATTTTCAGCTTTTCCAGGTTTGGTAGGATAGGTTTGTGCTGGACTGTGTGTGAGAAACCGCTAAGTGAAACACAGAGTGCTGCACAGAGAGGAAATCGAGCTGGTGTTGACTCAACACTGCAGCCACATGGAAGGGGCTGTTGGGATATACAGTGGTTCAGGGTTTGTTTAGGCTACCGAAAACTGACCTTCCTTGTATCCTGGTTGTTCAAACTCCAAAGTTTGCTTTTGCAAGGCTTGTTATGGTAAAGCTGCAGTTATACCCATATTGAACTTGGCTAGTTAATTGTTAGTAATTTGCTATTTCCAGATGAAGCCAAGTAGGAAGTTTTCCTCTTGTGGCTGTGTGAAACACTTGTTGTCAATCAGTGTTTTATCTATTAGGTGACTGGATTTCAGCTCTGGCAGGAGAGGTGTTTCCCTCTTGGGAATGTGCTTAAGAAATACCTGGGAAATAAAGTTGCTTCTTTAGGCCGAACAGATAGGAGCTCTAAAACGTTAAAGTAGTTGAATGCTTTCCATTATAAGAACTCAGCTGTAGAGGTTTCTAGGACATTCAGGCAGGATTGACTTAAGTGGCTTTCTAACTTTGGTTTTTCTGACCTTGTGGGCTGCAATTCTTGGTTCTGGGTGCCTCCCTTGGTGTGAGCATCTTTGGAAGGCAACAACAAAAAAAGAACTTCAGAACAGCAAAGACAGTGAAACAACATGAGTGAATTTTGAGTTATTGTGATTAAGTAGCCTTACTCTTTCTTATTTGTATTTAGGAATTGCTGCTAACCTTCCCATCAGGCCTATGGAGCCACAAGGGATTGTCAAAGCCTTTCCCAAGAGGAAGAAGGTGAGGGGTGACTTGAGGAAAAGCATCCCTCCAAAGATCCCAAAAGAGGAAGGAACAGAGATACCTGAGGGTAAGTTCTGTGTCCCTCTGATGTGGGATATAATACTAACACCCTGCATGTTAACTGCAAGTGCTGTTCCCCAAAGGCTTTTTCTGGCCCTCAGTGTGTTTTCTGTAGAGGTCACGGGCAGCTTGATTTGGTGTGTCCAGTTGTAGCCCCCAAAGACTGCCTGCCAGGGCTGGTGCCATCAAGTCCCGTGTGAGAGATGTAGCCCTGCTGGGTTGGGGCTCTTTCTCATGTCACCGTGTCCCTGTGCTTTCCTCAGCAGAGTGGCTGAAACCAGTCATTGCCTACGTGTTGCAAGCTGGCCTTGGCCAGGCCAGGGCCGAGATCTTCCACAGGCAGATTGTCCAGAATGGGGGTGTTGTACAGAGCCAGCTCTCCTCGGAGGTGACACACGTCATTGTGGCTGAGGACATGGACTGTGACCGCGCCTTCCGGCTCCTCAAATTAACCAAGCTGCGCCCGGGGCTGCAGCTGGTGAAGGCATCCTGGCTTAGTGCTTGCATTAGAGACCAGAAGCTGCTGAGTACTGCTGGCTATGGTGTCTTTGTCCCTCACAGGTATGCAAATGCCACACTGCCATTCCTCCCTGCATTTCTTCTATCCTAAACTTAACAGCACTAAAACTGGACCTCTGCTCAAAATCTTGGACTGCAACTCCTTGCAGCTCCTGTGAGCATGACTCAAAGTTCTGTGGGGTAGCAAAACATGTAATAGAGCCCAGAAGTCCTGTCACTTGCTAGAGGTGTGAAAGGCACCTCTTCCTGATCCATCAGTGATAACAAGATATCTCTTGAAAGTACTGAGGATTAAATACTGTTTCTTACTTATTGCAGATGAAAGGCAGAGAGAGAATTGGCAACTAGGCACGAGAGGAAATAAAGAATGGAGCAGCAGGCACAGGTTAGGATCAAAATGTTTCGGCAAAGTTTCGGAGAGAGAGTCTAAGAGTGAGGTAGGTAGGAGTAGAAGTTGCAGGTCAGCAAGGTAGATGGTAAATGGAGAGTTGAGCTAAAACAAGAGTAATTGATCTGTGATCTGAGAGAATACAATTCATATGGGTTGTTTGGTCCATCCCAAAACATGCAGAAGGATTTCTTGGTCAAAATTCTGAGGGCTGAGAGGTCCTCCTTCTCCTGTACTAAGACATCCGATCCATGGCAGGTACCTGGCAGAGGAAGAATTCCAGAAAGAACACAAACAGATCCTGGACAGGGAGAAAATCCAGCCCTCAGCAGAGGAGGGAGCAGTGGAACTAAATACTGAATCGCAGGTGGAGGATTCTGCACAGCAAGGCTTGGACACCCTTGGACAGCAGCAACTGACTGAGGTGAGGCTTTCCTGCACAGATCCATCTCCTTGTGAAGAGATCCTGCATGCTGCTTTTGCAGGCTAAGAGCATCCCTGCAGGGATACAATGTGAGATTTTCCGAGAAAAGGGAAGGTATTTGGGTGTTTTGGTGAGTTGTGCTGCCGTACTCAAGCGGTGGATATGATTACTGCTTCTCTTTGTCCTTTTTAAGTGTTAAGAATAGAAACAATGCTCCTAAATTGCTGTTCCCATCAGAACATTTCCAGCTGAAGCAATCCTGATCAGGCCAAGGCTCACTATAGTGATACTCACTTATGTCCTTTTGAGGAATATTCCCTGTCCGAGAATATCGCCCTTTCAGGAAGCCGTCTCTGATATTTTATCTCATGTTCTTGCCTGAGCCATATGGACCAGTTCTCCAGTCTTTGGCAAACACCCTGTTCAGACACAAGTTTGTACAGTGGATCAGGTTGCTACCAGAAGGATTGTGGAGATGTTCTTAAAATATCTATGTTGGGTTATTAGTGGCTTCTGCTGTGAGTCAGCTTCTCTGGCCTGCTGTTAGCTCTCTTCCCTTTCTCTGTATTTTTGCTCAAGTTTGCTGAATTCTTCTTAGGCATTGGTGTCATTCAAATCTCTCTGTAGCAAAGTTACCTCAAACATCCCCAGCAGCTGCCTTGTATTGCTGGCATCTGTTTTGCAACACAGTCTAGAATTTTGTTGCACAAAACCCTGCAATTACTCTCTACCTGGCAGCTCACTGAGGGCACAAAAACCACATTTGTAGACATTTCAGTAAAACTCCTTGTCCCAAGCTTAGGACTGTGTGACGTGGGGAGGAGTGGGATATGCTTTATTAGCAATAGCAAACCACTTGAGACCCAGCTACAACAATAAAGCTGAAACTTACTTTAGAAGTAGCTTCTGTTTTTTAAGCACACAGTTTTTTCTAGCTTGGGTGGATGTTTTTTCTCTAGGAGATGATGAGTGGGCCAGTGTTTCATACTAAACAGGGACTGATCTGGGAGTTCTGCCTTTGAATGTAAACTCCTGTGAGGAAATCCTGTTACCAGTCAGACTGTAGCAACCACTTTTTGATTGGCATCCACATGCAGTAGTTCTCTGCAAGGCAGCCTCTGTAAGCAGTGTGAGTTACTCTCTGTGAACCCAGAGCTGTCAGCCCAGGCTACCTGCCTCCCTCTCAAGTAGCCTATTGCTACTAGTTGATTTTGCACATGTGGTTGTAAAGAGTCCATCAGCTTTGCTGACCAAGCACAGAGAGTTAGGGGTCTTGTTTCACCTCTGTGACACTGCTGGCCAAGAGGATGTGAGCTGCAGAGTTCTTTGCATTGTGATTGGAAAACGTGCTCCTTAAATGCTCTTAAGGGGCTTACTGACTTACCTGAGCACTCTGAGGCTTTGCTGCCCTTAGAGAGAACAGCATCTCAAGGGAGTTGCATTACAAGACAAATTAAACTGATTAAATCTATCAAATCTTCAATCTGACCCAGCTTTCAGAGTTATAAAATAAAACTGCAAAACACATTCTATCTATTTTGCTGATAGACTTCAGCTCTGTATCTTCCAGGAATTATGTCTCCAGACCTCCTACCTCCTCAGCTAGCAGAACCAGAGGTTGTAAGGATGTGGCTCTGACTTAGGCTGACACTTTGCAGAAACTCAGAACATGGTGTGCTGCATGTAGTTGCTAGACTGATCCCAAACAACCCTGCATCACTCAGAGATACTTCCACAACACAGAAGCTCATGGATCTTCATAGGCTCCTGTGTTTATACATCAGGGGAGATGGGGACCCCAGTGAGCAAAGCAGTCTGCAAAGCCTCTGTGCAGCTTTCCACTTCTATCCCCTTTTGTTCATTACCTGAAGCCGAGGCTCATTGTTTCTTAAGTCTACACAGAGGCATCCTAATGCTGAGGGTATCAGCAAATGCATACATTGGTTCTTTCTTCTGTCACTGAGGAATGTGGAGTCCTTTGTGTCATTCCTTCCTCCCACTTTTCTCTTGCAGATAGCCATGGGGAAAATGAGCGGGTTTTAATTTACTACTCTGTTAAGATTTTGTGTCTGTAAACTGAAAACAAAGTTCAGTGCCTATCTCAGTCATCTGCATCATGGGGTAGAAGTTGCTGAGTCTGAATGTGAGAGATGTGCCTATGCTGCCACCAGACGAGCTAGTTTTCCCAGTGGGAGTAGGGAGTCGGGATCTCTGCCAGCCAGGGATTTTGGCATTGTCATAGCTTGCTGCTGCTGGCAGCAGTTGCTCACTTACTCAGTGTCTTACCTCAGTTAGGTCTCAGGGGCTTCGTTGTAGGAGGAGGCTGTGTGCTTGAGTCACAGGTGGACAGCAGTACAGTCTCCTGTGCAGTGTGAGATGTGCATGTGTAGCTTGAGGTGTGAGGAACTGTGATGTGCATATAAGCAGCAACTTCTAGAGGTGGCAGTTGGAGCATGGTGTGCCCAGGAGGGATGGTGGTTAGTGCTCTGGGTTTCTAATCTCAGAAGTGGCTGGTGCCAAGGGGACATAGAAGGCATGCACTTAATTCTCATATGGCTGCTTTCTGATCTCTCCCTAAAGAAATACTCTGATGATGAAGACAGTGCAGGAGAAGATGCTGGTGTCAGCCAGGGAGATCTGGAAGCATTGATTTCTGGCCGCTACCCCGTGAAGTCATCAGAGGAGATCAGTGACAGCTCTTACACAGTGGCCCAGCCTCCCAGCAAGTGGGTTTGTGCCCAGTCTTCCAACACCAAGAAAGAAAATCACAACCAATGCATCACAGAGAAGCTGGAAGTGCTGGCAAAGGCTTACTCTGTCCAGGGGGACAAGTGGAGAGCTCTGGGCTACTCCAAAGCAATCAATGCACTCAAGAGCTACCACAAACCAGTCACCTCCTACCAGGTAAAACACCTCCCCAGGAGGGTGGAGCAGGGAGATAGACCTTCTATGGAAGTTGTATAGCAAGTGCAAGTTGAGATTTATTGACCACACACAGTGTTTTCAGAACATTAGAAAAAAGGAATCTGAGCCTTTTAGGGCCAGATCTGAACACTCACAAGATAAATGCTTTCCTCGGACACAAGGCAGGGACATTTTCATCTTCCTCTTCATCAACAGCAACTGGCCACTGATAGAGATAACATGTAAAACTAACTGGATTTGAGTCTTTACAGGCTGTGGCAGTCCAGCAGTTCAATGTGTTCATGTTTCAGTCCCATTCTACAGGCTTGTCCTTTTCCACTTGAATTGATCAGCCAAGGTAAGCCTGGGCTAGAGAAGAGACCATCAGGCAGAACTAGTCCTGCCACTTACTCTTTACTCATCAAATGACTAACAAGGCTCTGAGTCAGTGGCAGCTCCTCAGCTTGTCTATGATCCTTGCTTTTCCACTAGCTGTTCTGGTTTCTTTCTAGGAAGCCTGTAAAATCCCTGGGATTGGGAAGCGGATGGCAGAGAAGATCCTGGAGATCTTGGAGAGTGGGCACCTGCGCAAGCTGGACCACATCAGTGAGAGTGTGCCTGTGCTGGAATTATTTTCCAACATCTGGGGAGCAGGGGTCAAGACAGCTCAGATGTGGTACCAGCAGGTAAGTTCAGTGCCTTATACAAGAGGCTCTTAGGTTGTGGTTTGAAGACTGCTGGTGATGTAGAAGAATTACTTTCACAAATAGTTTTTAATTGCCAAATATCTACGGGTAAGATTTAAATCTGGTTTTTTTGGTAGCAACTATGAGGCTGAGTCCCACTGTGTATCAGCACCCAGCTGAGACTTCAAGTGTGATGGTGTGGGTAAAGGACAAAGATGTGGAGAGGAGGAGTGGGAGACACTCTGCTCTAGCGTTAGTCCTTGGAGCTCATGTTACACTAGTCATGGCAATGATGTTGCTGAGAGCCAGGCTTGAATCAGAGCATCTTGTCCATGAAAACTCCTGATGCAGTTGCTGGCCATTGGCCTGTAGCTGTCAGAGCAGCCATTCATCTTGTCTGGAAGTTGTAAAAATGAGATTGTGCCAACAGGAGCATCCCAACCCACTGGATGGGTTCCTTCTTTAAAAGCAGTTTGTCTCCCGAGCATGAGCTAATGAAGCCTGGTTTCCTGTAGTGTTTGGTTTGTGACTGGATTTTTGACTGTCTTAAAAATATGGTTGTGTTCATGCTATCGGCTTTCCCTCATTGGGATATTGTGGGTGTTGTTCCTCTACCTGCATTATGTGTTTTCCTTCAGGCTGTAGGGACACCATGCCTTAAGAGCAATAGCTGTCAGAGGAGGGGTGGAGATTAGAGGTGTGCATGGATGTGGGATTGCCTAAATCCCTTCTTTTAGGAACCAGGCCCTAAAGCGTACTCTACATGTGATCTCAGAAGCTGTGACTCGGCCTCAGCTTGAGACAGGCTAAATACAATCTCCCCAAATCTTGGTGGAAAGTATGTGACGAGCAAAGTCTTGGTAGATGTCTGAATATCAGCACGTGGTCTGCACTAGGGTTTCCGGACGCTGGATGATGTCCGCACCAAGGCCACTCTGACCAGCCAGCAGGCCGTGGGGCTGAAGCACTACACGGATTTCCTGGAGCGCATGCCTCGGGAGGAAGCTGCACAAATAGAGCAGACCGTGAGTATCTTGGCTCCGGGCCCTCAGAGTGCGGTACCTGCTGGGACATGACAGGAAGGTACACGCTGTCAAAATGGCCCTTGTGTTTTAGCTGAGCTCTTCAGCCTCTCCTCTGGGTGGGGGCAATGCTTGGGGGACCCTTTTTGGGCATGGGCACACAAGGCACCTCACTTGCTCCATAAGAAAGTTCAATCTGAGTGCCTGGCAAGGAGGACTCTTCACAGAGGTCAGTTCTACACACTGTTTTGAAAAAGGCTGCATGTGGTATGGTGGGATAAAGTTCGCAGCTCTGCTTTCCTGCCTTTTATCATGTCTGAAATGTCTGCTTTCAGCTGAAGTGTCCCCAGTGCTGCTTCTCCAAAGGAAGCTGTGAGCACCCCGTGATCTAGTTGTCAGTGAGAGGACAGAGGGTGGATATCCTTGCTGGAAGCAAAGGGGATCCAGGCTGCAAACAAGTGCTGCTTGCTCTAGGATGCTGTGGCAATCCATGACTATGGGGTGCTAAGCCAGTGTACCCTAATGTGAGCAGAGAGCCTGGGGGACACACTGTCATTGCTACCCCTGTGCTCTCCAATCACCATGGAAGCAGCAGCTAGTGTGACCCTGTCACTCGGCCACAGGGCCTGGCCACGAAGAATACCCTCCTGCCAGGCTCCTGCTGGGGTGTCAGTCCTGTGTGCCGGATTAGCCATTTTGGTGGTGAGTGGTCCCTTTCCCAGGCAGGCTGGGCTGAGGAGCTGGCTCTTGGGAGTGGGTCTATTGTTATCTTGATGGGATTACTGTGCTCCCCTCCATACACACGCACACACCTCTGATCCAGGCGCAGGAGAGAGAATGAGGGATTAGTCACTGTCTGTACTGCCTGTCACAGTGAGATCTGAGGAGCTTTTAGGCTCTCGGGTGGGGCTGGGAGTTTTCTAGAAATCTTCATTTAAAACCAGAAGGGGGGCAAAAACACCAGAGGAGAGCTTGCTCCGCATGAGAAAGGCTTGTGGCTTCTTGGAGCACCTTTGGGGCAAAGGTTAATGGGTTTATCTCTTGCTAATGAAGGATGATCCCCAGGAGTGACAAGGGGCTGTGGGCACGGACACTGCCTTGCTGAACCCCAGCCTATGTGATGGCCCCAGATGGGAATTGCTGAGCCCTTCATTATTTGCTGCCAGCAGGGTGATTGGCACAATCAGACCAAGAATACTTTAGGCCTGTCCAGGGACTTGGGAGCCTTTTTTCAACAGGTAGTGAATGAAGCCATCAGAGTTAGCACTGCCTGCAGAAACAGGAGCTGGGATCCATCCTAGAGAAGATTGTAATAGGGGAGGTTCTGATTATGTGTTTGATTGCTGGCAGCAGCATGTTGGCATCCATTTGGTCTAAAATGCTGGGACAACTGTGCTTTTTGTGGGTCAGGAAGCTCAGCTCTTCTGCAGAGGCAGAGCCTCCTTGCAGGAGTGAACTCCAAGGGGTATTCACAGATTTTCTGCTCTGTTGGGTCCTGCTGGAGAGACTTCATGAGCCCATCCATTTTTGAAACGGGACCTGTGACCATCACCTGCTGAACAGATGCCCTTTGTGAGCAGAAGTGGTGAACCTTGTGCCTATAGGGCAGCTGAAAAACCTCTTACCTCTCACTGGCTCAGAAACTGAAGGCTCTGAAAGCTTGTGCAGTACTTTGCCCCTTCAGCAGTGCTGCATCTTCCTGCTTGTCCCAACCCAGTGCTCCCAAGAGTTGATGGTTGATCACTGTAAGGTGTGGCATTGTGCTGGGTGTTTGCAGGACTGGGTGGAGGCCACCCTGGCTTCCTCCTCCCCTGACAGCATGGCAGCCTTCTTGGTGGGGCAGTGTGCCCTGCCTGTCAAGTGTATGGAGACTCTGGAGGTGCAGGACAGGCCTCAAGGCAGGCACAAGATCCTTTGCTGCCTTGAAGGAAAGGGCATGAAGAGGCTGGTTTCTGACTCCTCATCCTTCTTTCTCTAAGGTCAGACAAGCTGCCCTGGCCCTGAAGCCTGGCCTCGTGTGTGTAGCCTGTGGCTCCTACCGTCGGGGGAAGGCCACCTGTGGAGATGTGGATGTGCTGGTCACTCACCCGGATGGGCAGTCTCACCGTGGGGTGTTCAGCAAGCTGCTCGACAGCCTCCGCAGGAGCGGTAAGAGGGCGGGGAAGCTGCTCTTAGAATGGCCAAGGAGAGGAGGCAATGAGGTGGATGGCATTCATTGAAGGATAGGTGATCACTTCTCCCAAGGATGGAACATCTTGTTCATCCTTAAAATTACTGTCCATGGGCCTGGCTCAGCTGTAGTGTTAGTGAGGGAATAGTGCTGCAGCTCAGCATGTTATCCCTGGGGTCCCACAGCACATTATGACATCTCTGCTGCTCTCTGGGCAGTGGGGAGTTCAGCATGGAGGTGTCAGTCTCTACCACTCAGCTCCTCTTGGCCTCTCCTCTCTCCCCAGGCTTCCTTACAGATGACCTGGTGAGTCAGGAGGACAATGGTGACCAGAAGAAGTACCTGGGCGTCTGCCGCCTGCCTGGGCCGGCACAGCGTCACCGCCGGCTCGACATCATCGTGGTGCCGTACCGGGAGTTCGCCTGTGCCCTGCTCTACTTCACGGGCTCAGCCCACTTCAACCGCTCCATGCGTGCCCTGGCCAAGACCAAGGGCATGAGCCTGTCAGAGCACGCGCTCAGCTCGGCCGTGGTGCGAGGCCCCGGGGGTGCCAAGGTCTCATCTGGCCATACTCTGCCCACTCCCACTGAAAGAGATGTCTTCATTCAGCTGGGGCTGCCTTACCGGGAGCCCTCGGAACGGGACTGGTGATGCCTGGTTGCTGCCCTGGGCTCGCTGCTGTGCTGCTGTTTTGAAGGATCTGATTTCCCCAGTGCTGCTATGTGGTGCCTGCAGGCTGAGGAACATATCCCAGCAAACTGGGGCTCCTTGCAAGTGTGAGGCCTGGCTGCTAGCAGAGCTCTGTGGCTTCCTCAGCAGAGGCTGTGGGCTGGAACCACGCTGGAAGGTGCTGTCGTGCTGTGGCTACCAAAAGGGCTCAGTGCCCATCAGCTACCCTGGCCCTGCTCTCCCCAGTTTTGGAAGACTGGGCTGCAGGACCTTGTGATCCAGCCCCTGACATTGCTTGGGAACAAGGGAAGTGGGATGCATCTTCCTCTGTGTCTGAGCACTGTCACTGAAATTTCTGTCCTGAGCTGTGAATGAAGGTATCAGAGGTCTAGCTTGGTTCTGTGACAGGCCTTTCTCCTTCTCATTACTGCTGGCAGCTGCTACTGCAGGAGTCACAAGGGTTAACCTGTGCTACTGTGTCCTTCTGTCTGAGCTGATGTGTCCTTTGGTGGGTCCCACTCCACAGGGCCAGGCTGCTGTGACTGCCACCAGCTTTCGCTGATGCCACCTAAGCCTTGAAAGAGGCTTAGAGACCTGAGGTGCTGTGCCTGCTTGCTCCCAGCCTTGTGTTCTGAGGATCCTCCAGATTTACTGAGAGCCCTGGTCTGGCCCAAGAGTTCCTTTCCTCTTGGCGCAGGAGAGGAGCAGAGCTCACAGCTTGGGGAGGTGTGCTCAGGAAGGATTTGAATGTAATGGCACTGAATGTAACCCAGCAGGGCTCTGTGTGTGTCTGTAGGAAGCATGGAGATAGAGAAACACAAGGAAATACATAAGTTCTAACTGGGGCAAAGCAAAGCTTTTTCCCTTTTTCTTGTGTGGAAGCCATGGTGTCATCTGGTCTTTGATCAGGGAAAGTGTGTGTATGTTTGTGTATACATGTGCACGTGGCTGGTCCCACCAGTTGAAGTGAATTTTATTTCTCAGGAAACCTTGACCATTTTATATTGTGAAGATGAATTTCCCAGAGACATTGACTGCTCTGTCTGTTATGGATATTGCAGTAGTTGCTCCTGGTAGAGGTGCTGTGGTGGGCATTTCTATGCCAGGAGCCCAGGGCTTTTGCTCCCCTATGGGGGATCTGGCCCCTTCATGTGCAGTGACAAAGTTGCATGTTTGCTGCTAGGGCAGGCACAAACCAGGTGGGTTTGCAGAGTTCCTGTGGCTGCTGGGCACCAGCAGGGCTGGGGCTTTGCTGGGGTCACCCAGACCCCAGCAGTGGCATTTGTCAGCCCAGCCTTTCTGCTGGACACCTGAGGGAAATGAATGTCTTGGCATATCTTGGTGCTTTGAAGTGTAATAAATAAATCCCTTCTGTCTTTTCCCTTGGTATCTGTCTTTTTGCTCTCTACACTATGACTGTTGGGACTTTGTCCTGTGGCTTAACAGGAGCTCTTCCTGTGCTGGTCCATTTCCATGGTTTCAGTGGAGGTGGACAACAAGCAATGGAGATCACGACGCTGTTGGACCAGCACTTCTGGCTCTCAGGGCAGGCAGTACTGGCCTCCCATACCATCCTCTGTCCTGCCATCCAGCAGGCCATGTGGCTGAGCTGAGATTGGCTGTTCCCAGAGGAAGGAGCAATTCTTGAGCTCTTTCTTCAGAGGTGGAGTCAGGTGTCAGCTTTTCCATACGCATCAAACAGTAGGGCATGTGGGACTTGGCTGCTGTTCTGTTCTCTGTGTGGAACAGGTCAGACTCCTGAGCATGGAAATACTTTGGTTATCCAAGAGGAATCTGACATCCTGGAAGCCGAGAGTGCACATGGTGATGAGCAGCAGGAATGACTGGCTTGAAAGGGAGATGGAGAAGCTAGAGAAGGGCTGCTGAGGCTGAAGCAGCAAGAACTGAGCTGGGTTATCCAGGAGCAGAGGGGGGAGGCAGCCTCAGACCAGGGGCCTGTCAGGTCCAGGGAGAACACTTTGACCAGGAGAGCTGTGCAGCCCAGGGATCACCCCTCAGGGAACAGTCCCCATCCTTACAGTCAGCCAGCTTTGGCTGGGCAGCACCACACCTGGCCTTGTCCAGGGGTGAGGATAGGCCTGTCCCACAGGAAGGTTGGATGGGGAGGCTGCCTTATGTCTGACAGGCCACAGGCCTTTTTCTGCCTAGGCTGAGGCAGGGAGCACAGTGTGGGGCTGCTCAGCTTTGTGCCTTGATGAGAGCAGGTTTGCCTCCAGCTCTGAATGCCAGGGCAAGCTGTTCCTGGAGGGTGGGGCTGCCTCTCTCAGTGGGGCCACATGCTGAGGACATCAGTAGTGGCATGGGAAGTATGGCATTGCTGGCCTCCTACTCCCTCCCCTTTGTGTCCCCCTCCTCCAGGGCCGCAGTTCACACCCAGGTACCAAAGGGGTGCAGCAGCAGCACCTGACCCTGCTGTTTGTCCTGCTTTTACTTAGGGAGAGGCTGGATATGGGCATGTGTGGGGCCAGGGGTCCTCAGGAGAAAGACTTTGTGCCCAACCTCTTGGGAAATGCCAGGGAGGGTGGCCCGAGTACATATGTGTCATGTAGAGGCCACCGGGGCAGAAATCCCACCAGTCCCTGCTCTGTGAGGGAAGGAGCCTGATGTCTCTCTGTCCCCTCCCACCCCACAAATCCCTGCCCAGGAGCTTTGGAGGGGGCAGAGGGCCCTCATGTGGCTGACTGCAGCCAGATGGGCCACGGATGGATAAGGACCGTCTCTCTTGGGTGTAGCTGTGGGGGTTGAAAGGGGCAGGAGGTGAAGGAGCACCAGGAGCTTGTCCAGGGCAGCTGGGGGTGACATTTCTGGATGCTGCTTCTCCCTCATCCTGGTGCAATGAGAGGCTGGGCTGTGCCACCCACTGTGAGTCAGCCCTGCCCTGGGCAGAGGGGACAGAGCTGCCCCACACATGCTCCTCTTTATACCTCTAATCCCTGCCCTTGCAGCAGGGCAGGGTCTGACCACCCCCTTATCCCAGCACACCTCCCACCTCTTCTAAACCAAGGGATGCCTCACTTGGGAAGAAGGTACAAGGCATGGGGCTCCCAGGGTGTCTGGGGAGAGGTGGCTGCTGGGTCCCCAGGATGGGTGCAGGCAGGGAGAGCAAACATGGTTTAAGGCTTCTCTCACAAGGTCTTGTCTGGTTTCTGCTTCCCAGGAAGGGGCTTCAGCTATTCCCTCCTCCCCAGCACACCCCCTCCCGGTCTCCCTGGCTGTGAGTCTGATCATCCTGAAAATTAAAAATAAAACAAAATGCAGCAGCACTTAGAGAATGAGTGGAAACTCGTGGAGCTAGGACAGGCCCTCAGCCTCTACCACAGAGCCCCTTGCTCCCACCCTGCCATCCCTGCACCCTGAAGGTGAGTCCAGACTGGAGTCTCAGGCAGTTCATGTCCATGCAACAAGCATCCCTCTGCTTCCTTCATTGAAAGGAAGGAAAACTCTGGATGAAGAAAACGGTCTGGGCATTAGGCAGCCCTTCCCACTGTGCTCCCTACCCATCCTTAGCTCTCCAGCTCATTCTGGTGCAGAGATGGGAGCAGGCTGGGGGAAAGGGGGTGCAGGAAGAGTAATTTGGCCTCTAACTCTGGCACTTTGCATTCATGAGTAAATATTTGCTAATGGCAGCATGGCTGGGCAAATGTAGGGGAGCTGCTGCTCCCCCCGTCGGAGCAGGCAGGGAAATGAATATGAATTTATCATGATTAGGTGAACTCAGCAGGGAGAGCGGGAGAGAGAGGGCTAGGCAGGGAGGGGGCGGGCGAAGATGGATCTGTGCAATAAAATTAAATAAGGACACCAAATAGAGTCACTTCTCACGCACTCGCCCGCCCTCCCGCGTGCAGGGCCTCTCCTGCCTCCCGCGCTTCTCTGGCTTTGCTGATTTCTCTCTTTCCTCGAATTTATGAGGCCAATTATGAAGATGAGGTTGGAAGTTCTCAGAAGTTCACTAAATGCAAAGTGTGGTCCCTGCTGTTCCCATCAAATTAATTAACCAAGCGCTATTGATGGCCAGGGTGACGTCAGTGCAGTGTGGAGCATGAAGGAAGATCTGCTGGGCTGTAGCTGAGGATGCCTGCTTGGAGAAGGCCTGGAGGGCAGAGCACCCTGAGGGGCATCCTCAGGGTGCAGAGTGAGAGCCCTGCCTGGGCAGCCAGTGGGCAACAGGAGCAAGGAATGCAGCAGGGCATGCACCAGGTCCTGGTGTGATGGTCTGTGTTACAGTCCCTGTTCCTAGCACTGTTTCCTCTGTCTGGAATAAGATCCAGCTGTGTGAGCAGAGCTGCCCTGATGGGAACATGGCACGGATACATGGCAGGATGCTGGGCCACGTCCTGTAGGGGATACCATGGTAATGTCCTGTGGCCTGCATGAGCCTGTGTCTGCAGGAGCAATGCCAGGAGTCGGTGCCCTCTCAGGATCATCCCCTCATCTGGTGAAGGGATTGTGACCCCCGTCCCATGGGAGCGGTCTGCACAGGGGCTTCATGTTTGGCAGACTAGTGACTTTCCCTATGGCTCAGCAGTGATGGTGCAGCTGGGACAGGCCTACTGCCACCTTCCCTTGCTCCCTGAGTCCCAGCAGCCCTCCCTGCCTCAGTTTCCCTGCCTGGGCTGTAGGAAACATCCTGCCTGGTAGGATCTCATGAGCAGAGTGTACGGATTCTACACAGCTCCTTGGCCACCCCTCACCTCTGTGCAAAGCTGCCCAACTCTGTGCAGAGCTCAGGGAGCCAGTGAGTACCTTTGCCACAGGGGCAGCAACCATGTGCCTAAATCACACAGGCTCTCATGTGCCTGGCTGTGCCTGTGTCATGTTACCCCCTTCTAGGGAACGTGTTTGAGGGGGGCTGTCTCCAACAGGAACACCCCTGTCCCGTGGTTCACTCACTGCAGGGACGGTGCTGCAGGGCTGCTGCAGCGTGGGGCTTGTGAGTCCCCAGGCTGCTCAGGTCCGTGCCAGGCACGGGACACAGGGCTCCTCCTTTGCCTGCCTGGGGGAAGTTCACTCAGAGCAGTTTGTAGTTGCTCAGGTTAAATCTCAGCACTGGCTATGCTACAGCAAGTGCTTGAGGGTGTAAAAGGATTTCCCC
The DNA here is from genome assembly GCA_013400775.1 of Chaetops frenatus. Classification (NCBI taxonomy): domain Eukaryota; kingdom Metazoa; phylum Chordata; class Aves; order Passeriformes; family Picathartidae; genus Chaetops; species Chaetops frenatus. The sequence continues at coordinate 32,157 of VZTR01024825.1, read as the reverse complement.
ATACTGAGGCCCTGGCTGAAAGCCGGGATGTCTCTGTGCACCACACGGGCACTCTGCCTCGGTTTCCCTCCTTGCATTTCCTGAGGCTGTTTTTCCTTTGGGCAGGGTCTGTTTTCTTCTGGGTGCAAATAAAATCCTAGTTCCTGAGCATCCTTGGTAGCATTTAGTGGCTGCGAGTTGTGGCCAAGTAAAGGCTCAGTCCTCACCCCCAAACCAGCCTTTTTTACACCAAATATATGTGCCATAAAGCTCTGTGCTTGCACCAAGCTGGCATAGGGACCTTCCCCCATAGTGCCATGGACTCCTGATTTTAATCCTTTTGCAGTTGTTGGCCAAGCAAATGAGCTTGTTTGAGGGGTGAAAGAAGCAGTCCTTAGACCAGGGAGCTCACAGAGGCAAAAGAATGCAGAGGGCCAGATCTGAGCATCCCTGCATGTGTCCAGCTCCTGGCACAGCTCTGGCTGCCTGTCTCCACCATTCCAGCTCCTGCTTCTCTTCACTGGCTTCACTCCTGTCCCAGTGATCAATGGGCTCTAGTTGGGCTGGAAAACAGCACAAACAGAGGCATTTACAAACCCACTGTCTCTCCAACAGGGCCATAACTCAGGCTCCCCGTCACCGTGGGGAACGGGAGGCAGGAGCTCCTGCCTTAGCGGTGGCAGTTCTCCTCTCATGGTAAATGTGTTACTTGGGGATAATTTACCTGCTTATGTCAAGTTTTAAAAAGAAACAGACTGGCTGCTGAGTAGCTCCTGACACTTGCCTGTGCATGGCATGAACACACGTGTCTACCCAGAGAAAAGAAATCACCTAAGCTGAAAGGATCGGTTTGCAAATGCCTGCACTTTGGAGCTGCAGTCTCGGCGTGGAGTCCCTGGTGTCTAGTACTGAGACAGATCTTGCCACAGTACATCTCTCCTCCATGGGGCTCTCCAGGGCTGGGGGCCCCACGTCTCCCGCAGCGTGCTGGAGCATCCTCTGCCCTCACACCATCTCCGGGTGAGCGGACCGGGAGGCGCATGGGAGATGCTGGTGCAGGTGCCCGCTCTGGCGTCCGTGGTTGAAGACCTCGCTGGGGACCTCGGGCGGCTGAGATGCTGCTCCGGCCGGCTCGGGCAGCCGCCGTCCTCGCCAGCAGCAGAGGGAGCTGGAGGACCGGGGATGGCAGCACGGGCAGGCAGGAGGAGGCTGGACTGGGCTCTACTGGGCTCGACTGGGCTGGGCTGGGCTGGGCAGCTCAGGGAGCCCCATGGTGGGAAAGAGACTCCTCTTCACCCAAATCCTCCCCCAGCAGGGCAGCGGGAGGTGCCTCAGCCTGCGGACCGTCCCCTCAGCCCCGTGGTGTCACTGCTCAGACACATCACCCCTGTGGGAGCCCGGCTGTGTGGTGGACACCTCCTGAGCTGGCCCTCAATCCCCTGTCTGGGCTTTTCGGATCTCAGCCCCACTGTTTCATTCTGGGGAGCCATGTAGCTTCTCTCTGCAGCATAATCTCTTGTCCCCTCCCTGCTACACAGTGCTTCTCATCACCCTGAGCTCCTGCTGGTGGGACAGCAAGGTCCCCAGGGAGCCTGGCTGGATGTGGTGGGGGTGAGGCCTCCATCCCTGGGAAGCATCCCAGGGCCAAGGTGGTAGGGCCCTGCAGTACGTGGTGGGCACTTGTCACTGCTGTCCCCAAGTCTCCTTGCCCATAGGGAGCTGATTTATGTCTGGGCCAGCCTGTGCTGACCTCCTGCTTGGGCTCAGGCATTATAAATAATGGCAGGTCAGTGGAGATACAGCTAAAGTGAAGTGGCTGGTAGGGGTCAGGGAGAGGGGATGCAGAACAGGGGGTGCTGAGGATCCCAGTTCCAATGGCACAGCTGCCCAGAGCAGTGAACAGCAGGGGTGGAGCAGGTGTAGTTCCCAGCATACCCCCTCCACCCTGTCCCCTGCTCCTGAGCTCTCTTTCTGACCATGCTCTCCTTCTGTTTGAACCACTGGATGCTCTGGGTCAGTGGCATCAAGCCTGGAGAGGTGGCTCCTTGTTGGGTGGAAACTGAGGCACACATGGACAGGTGGTTTCATGAGTATCAACAGCAAAGCCAGGGATGGCACCAGGTGTCTGAGCCCAGCTCCTGCCCAGGACTCAGGATGAGGAACCAGGAGGACCTGGCACAGGTACAGCAGAGGGCAATGCCACAGTTGGTGGCCTGATATGTCCCCTTTGGTCTGTTGCTCTCACCTTCTGCTTGATCCATGAGCCTTAGGGTGCAGAAATCTCCTGGGGGGGTACACCCCTCCTGTCCCCTCCTGACAGGTTTGCCTTCAGGTCCCAGACCCCCAGGGGTTTTGGGCTGTGTGTCACTCAGCCCCATCTCAGCGTGCTCTCTGTGTGTTTTGGCCATAAGCCCTGCTTGTTTTCCCAGCTGGAGTGGATAACCAGCCAGGCTATGGGAGCTGAGCTTTGGGGACAGCTCTATCAGCTGCCACCCCAATCCCTGCCTGCACCAGCTGCTGAGGGGGGACCCCAGCATGCCTTTGAACCTGGATATTCCTGTACCCACCAAGCAGCTGCTCCCCATCCTAGGACGATGCCAGCCTGACCTGCCAGCCTAGGTGGTCAAAGTGGGTTGAGGGGAGCCCTTGGGGGTGCAATAAAAGACACCCAATGCCACTCCTCACCACACACTGAGCTCCCCTCTGTCCAGCAGTAAGGGAGGACATTTTTGCTGACACCCTGCCTTTGCTCTCTGTTTGGGAAGGGGGAGAACAGCAAAACATATCTGAGTAAGGCCTTAGGACTTTCCCAGGGATAAGCTGTATCTGCATGCCTGCCTGCTGCAAAGGGCTCATTTTTGGTGAACAGTACAGCCAAGGGCTGGGGTGTGCAGGCTGCCAACACTCAGGCCAGGCAGGCAAGGCTCTGTGAGCCTCTCCTGGCACTGCCTGGCCATCCCACAGGTGCAATGGATCTGTCACAAACCTGCCAGGCTCCTGCTGGTGGTCACAAACTGAGGGTTGTGCTGGTGTCCAGACTGACACTTGTGCTCTCCAACTGTTAGCTCACATTTCTGCTCCCACTTCTCAGCCAAGGAGTGTTACTAACTCTGCAAGGCTGCAGCAAGAGCTCCCATTCTCCTAAGCAACCCCTCCCCAACAAGTTTGTCAAGTCCTCCACATGACCCCATTGCAGGTGGTTTTTGCAATGTTACAGAGGTGATTTATCTTTTTTAGGGTCCTTCTAAGGGCTAAGCTGGGTTCAGCCAGCAGCAGCTTGAGGCCAATGCTTAAGCATCACCCTTGAGCACTGGCCACTGACAGGCCCAGGTGCAGCATCCAAAGCTCATCCCAGCTGGGGAAGCAAGTCCCCTGGTTGAACCTGCTGCAAAACCAGAAACTTGGTGCATTCCCAGCTGGCTCTCAGCAAAGGTGATTTGTTTAAAATAATTTCCATGGTCTCTTCACTTATTTTTGCTGCTGGATCCAGGAAAGCAGGTTTGATCTAGGCTGCTAGGCAGCACCAGAGACTGAGTTTCATCCAGAAGAAGCTGATGGAAGACTTTGCCCAGCTCTCACTCTGAAGAGGTCTAAAATTAGATGTGGGATACAAAAGTTGATGAGTAACAGATACGTGAGTCTGGCTTCAGATTAGCAGCTTTTACAACACAGCTGGGATGCTCCCACTGACAAGGGTTGCCATTTGGGATCAGTTTTGCTCCAGCAATATTTCAAGTTTGTCAAAGCTCCTTTGAAGGCCTGGGCAGGTGAAAGGAGCATGGGAGCTGTAAATAAATGTGAGCTTTAAAAAACTTCCTGAAATGACCAATAAATCCCCTAGGACATGACAGGAATCATTCAGGAATCCTTCCTGAAAAAACCCAGCTCTCCATTAAAAAGGAAAGGTACTTTCAAATGCATGTTCAGAGCAGCACAATGTGGTTCCCAGGCAGGGAGTAGCCTGTGTCCAGGCCTCCTTCTCCATCACCCAAGGACAGTGACATTCCCTGACAGGTCCCTGTGCCACTTGCTTGCCATGTCTTGCTGTGTCCTGCCTGGAATTATTAAGATGTATGGCACAAAGCCAAAGAAATGGAGAACCTGAGCCTACATGCTGCCTGGCATGAGGTAAATACGTGCTGGATCTGGCCAGAACCTGCAGCAGGAGATGCTGCTCTGTGCTATCCTGTGGGGTGTAGAGCGTGTGTGGGGCTGCATCCCTTGGCACCACCCTCATAAGGTCTGGTGAGGGCTGGAGGTTGCTCAGACCTTCCCTGCATACAGAAAAAATGGAAAAACTCCATTGGTGTGACTCGTCAGCACATCTGCCAGCTGCAATCAGGGAAAGAGCCAGCCACACAGGACGGCCCTGGTGGCAGTGCCACTGCTCCTCTCTCAGGAGCTGGACTGCAGGCTCTGTTGGGTGTCTCCACAGCCCACTGAGACACTCCACAAGCCTGACTCTCGCCTGTGAGTGCTCTTCAGATCTCCGGGGAGAGGACAGGGAACGAGTTGTCACTTCCACATCTCTTTCTCCCAGTGAAAACACCTAGGGAGGCAGGGAATGTGGGGTGGGCAGTGATGGAGAGGGACACCAGACCTGCCTCCTTGCTGGGGAGCTGGGAGGGGGCGAGGGATGTGCAGCTGTGGGGACAGTGGGGACAGTGGGGAAGGTGCCTGCCTGTGCAGTCTGAGCACCCCATGTGGGCTGTTTATCCCCACTGTGCACCCGTGGCAGGGGCTGGCTCCTCCTTTCCCCCAGCGGGTGCTCCCACCTCAGTGGCAGCTGTGGTGGTGTCCTTGCCACCAAGGGCACAGCCGTCGGTGTGCTCAGTGAGTACAGACACACAGAGCTCCTGGAGGGACTGACCCGCCCCCAGAGCTGCCCTCTCCCACTCCTGTCCCAAAGCAAGTCGCTGCGTCCCATGAGCATCCCATGGACCCCCGTTCAGCCGCGCCAGTGGCCACCCCCTCTCTGTCCCCACAGGACCCGGTGGTCAGTGTTGGTGTCCCTGCTCCCCAGCGGCTGAGCCTCTTCCCAGGGTGACCCTGTCCCGCCCGTCCCCTCTCTGCCGCGCAGCGCTCCCCCCGCCGCTTCGCATGCCGCAGCAGATGGTGGAGGTGACATTTGTCTCCGAGTGACGCATTTGACGGTGGCCGTGTCCCCCCTCCTCCCTTCGCCCTGGGTGGAGGAACCTTGAGCCCACCTGGCAGTGGCAACTTGGGCAGGCACAGGCTGAGGGATCCCCCAGCCCCCACCCCTCCTGCAGACCCCCAGACACCTGCACTTCTTGTCCATCCGCATCCCCACCAAAGCCCTCTCCCAAGGCTCTGGGGGCACCAGGGCAGCTGGGGAACACCGTCCCTGAGGGCGAGTGCCCATCACTGTGGGGCGTTTGAAGGGGGGGGACTAGGTGGGAGCCGGGCACCAGGGACTCCTGTTTATTCTCCGTTTTCTGCCTTAATTAGAACCCGGAGAGACCAGGCGAAATCGCATTAGCGCGGGGCCCCGGTGCGCTGAGCCATCCATCTTTTTTTATTACAGCGTAATGGGGCTGCTCGCGAGGCGCCGTGCGATTTGTCACAGGCCTCGTTCCCTGATAACGGGCATTTGTCATCACTTTCTTCCCGTGTTAATGTCATCATCGGCGAGCTGACAGGCAGACCCGTTGAGGGAGCACTGGCGACAGACCACATCCGTCAACCTAATATTTCCATGGCTGTGGGGATCAGCCGGGCTGCGAACACACATTAAAGTGCTTATGAGGGGAGGGGTGGGGGGGGGTTGGG
>VZTR01024825.1:0-24573 GCA_013400775.1 Chaetops frenatus | reverse complement strand
CCCCGTTCCCACGGCCCTGTCCCAGCTCCTCCCCGGCACCGCTGCCTCCGCCGCTCCCCTTCCTCCCCGTCTGTGGAGACCGCGAGTGTGGAAAATCCCCAGACAGGGAGTGTAAATGCTTGTTCTTTGTAAATGAAGAACATAATTAACATTAAATTAAGGTAATACAAATGAAGACAACACAGAGCCTGACAGGATGAGTGTTTGGGGAGGCAGTAGAGAGAAGTGATTCATATTTTTAATTTACTGTACAAATAGACTAGCAGGGCTGGGGGGAAAAGGGCCATCCAAGTGGAGTGGGGATTTTTTTTTTTTTCCCACTGTTGTTTTGCTGTGCTTTAAGCACACAATGACTATTAAAGTCAACTGCCCATATAATAGGACATCTCCTACATGACTGCTCTCCGAGAGGCAGCTTGCTGTAGCAATAAATTCTGGGAGTGCCATCTGCTGGCGTGCACCCTCGGCCGGGCACCCTCGCTCCGGCCGCCCGGCCCGGACCCGTCCCGGCACCCCACAGCTGCTGCAGAGCTCTGCAGAGCGCCAGCCACGGGCCTGCAGGCATCCATACAGAATTATTATATTTCTCATAGGGTAAAAAACACTTGCCCCCACCAAATTGTTAAAATTTCTCGTTATATATATATTTATTTTCCCCCCCCTGAGGTTAGGTGGGTGTGGTTGATGCCAAGGAAATATTTTAGGCTTTTAAAAGAAATGAGTTCTCCACCCCTCTGAAATGCTGGGTTTCAGCTGAGTGCCTGTGACCCAGAACACAGTTAAAAAAAAAAAAAATCACCCATTTTAGATTTTTACCTTCAAAAAGACTGTTGACCAGAGTCCTTGAGAAGTGCAGGCTGGAGCTGGCTCTGCACTTTAAGATGAGAGCTGTGGTCTCAGCTCAGTGGGAAGCCCTGCTGAGGGATGACTTTCAGCCAGGAGGGAAACAGGTTTATCATAGCACAAAAGTGTCCATGGGGCTGTGACACCTGGAATGGGCACACCTACCCTGCCTCTGTGTCTTGTTCCCTTCCCTTGGAAACTCCTGACACCACCAGGCAAAGGAAAAACAAAAGAAGGTGCCAAGAGGACTCATTCCTTAATGAAATCACCCTTCCCAGGCAGAAGATGCCCTGGGATGCTGCTGAAAGATTCCTCTGCTATGTCAAAAAAAGAGGGTGTTTCACCATTTGGGGGAGCTCCTAATTTGGGGGCTGCAATCTTTTCCTTCTGGGTGACTTGTGTCCTGGCAGTTATAACTGTGAGCAGCCCTGATGGGTCCAGAGCAGCTACTTGGCCAACTTGGCCTTGAACACTTCCACGGATGGGGCATCCACAACTTCTCTGGGCAACCTGTGCCAGTGCCTCACCACTCTCACAGTAAGGACTTTCTGCCTAGTATCTGACCTAAACCTGTTTTCTGTCAGTTTAAATCAGTTGTCCCTTGTCCTATCACTACATGCCCTTGTAACCACTCCCCAGTCTCTTGCAGCCTCTTCTCCAGTGAACCCTCCCCAGAGGGTTCTTCTCCAGGCTAAACAACCCCAGCCATCTCAGCCTGTCTTCATAGGAGAGGTGCTCCAGCACTCTGAGCATCTTCATGGCCTCTGGACTTGTTCCAGCAGGTCCATGTCCTTCCTGTGCTGAGGATCCCAGAGCTGGATGTGGTATTCCAGCTGGGAATCACTGGAGCATACTAGAGGGACAGAATCCCTTGACCTGTTGGTCACACCTCTTATGATGCAGCCCAGGATATGATTGGCTTCTTGGGCTGCAGGCATGGATTTCAGGGTCATGTCAAGGCTCTCATCCACCTCACAGTCCTTGAATCAGCCCCTGAACCCTTCAAATACATCCAGGGCCCAGGCCGCAAACGCAGTCCCTCTTCCATGACTGCTATACTGGAAGCATGGACAATCTCAGTGAGACAGGAGGCAGCGAAAAATTCAGCCTCAAGGGTTTGGTGGATCCATCCTTCAGGAGCCCATTCCTGCTGGAGCCATGGGGTCTGAGGGCACTGGCAGGATATGAATGCTCCATGGCTTTTCTTACCATGGTCAGTGGCCACTTGTGGCCTCACCAACCCCCAGTGATTGCACAGGGACACCCAGGTGTTTCCAGCAAGCCCTAATCAGCTTTCCAGTTGGGATGTGACAATTCACCTTGAGCCAGGTACCCCTCTAGAGTTCTTCCATGAAGGATCTGCAGATATCCAGTGATGGGCCATGACCATTTCCTTGAGGACCCCCATTCAAAATATCTGGAGGGTTCAAACCAGGGTCTTCTCTCCCATTCCAGATTGTCCCAGGCTGAGCCCCAGCCCCCCATGTGAATACCTCAGCGCTTGAACTCACCACCCCTGAGCACTGTGTATTTGAAGAAAGCCACCTTCATCTCCATTTCTGCAAACCTTAAGAGGATCAGCAGCATTTCCAGGTGTCCAAGTAAGTTCTCAGACTCTTCTTTGCACCTTCTCCTGTCTTTCAAGGTCTGCTTGGACACTGCTAGAGAATACAGCCTTATCCTCACCATACAGAACCAGTACTTTTGGAAACCTCAATCATGGGAACTGGATTTTGACATGAGGAAGCAGCTTTGGACATGGAAAAGCAGCTTAGGGCTCACCCAGCCATATCCTTCATGAGAAGTCTGCAGTGGAGTGGCTGGGAATGCCTCCCTGGCAAGACAAGGAGAGAGGAAGCCCAAATCCCGCTCTTGCAAGAGTGCCAGGTCAGTGGCATGGGACAGTTTGAACTGATAACCCCAAAGAGAGATCTTGCCCCAATACCCTCAGAAAAAACTGATGAGTTGCCAGTGTTCCATGAGCATGGGGGTTCCTCACCCCCTGGTCCTGATGGAAAAGAGGATGGACATGTCCTTTGACATGGTACCCTCAAATGAGTCCCCAGGAGCAAATGCATCCAAAAGGCACAATAGAATTTTGCCAGTGGCCCCCAGTCCTTGGAAAGAGGGCACTTCTGGCTCTGGTGGTGCCCGAAACCCCGACAGAGATGGGTCCTGACCCNCCTAATTTGGGGGCTGCAATCTTTTCCTTCTGGGTGACTTGTGTCCTGGCAGTTATAACTGTGAGCAGCCCTGATGGGTCCAGAGCAGCTACTTGGCCAACTTGGCCTTGAACACTTCCACGGATGGGGCATCCACAACTTCTCTGGGCAACCTGTGCCAGTGCCTCACCACTCTCACAGTAAGGACTTTCTGCCTAGTATCTGACCTAAACCTGTTTTCTGTCAGTTTAAATCAGTTGTCCCTTGTCCTATCACTACATGCCCTTGTAACCACTCCCCAGTCTCTTGCAGCCTCTTCTCCAGTGAACCCTCCCCAGAGGGTTCTTCTCCAGGCTAAACAACCCCAGCCATCTCAGCCTGTCTTCATAGGAGAGGTGCTCCAGCACTCTGAGCATCTTCATGGCCTCTGGACTTGTTCCAGCAGGTCCATGTCCTTCCTGTGCTGAGGATCCCAGAGCTGGATGTGGTATTCCAGCTGGGAATCACTGGAGCATACTAGAGGGACAGAATCCCTTGACCTGTTGGTCACACCTCTTATGATGCAGCCCAGGATATGATTGGCTTCTTGGGCTGCAGGCATGGATTTCAGGGTCATGTCAAGGCTCTCATCCACCTCACAGTCCTTGAATCAGCCCCTGAACCCTTCAAATACATCCAGGGCCCAGGCCGCAAACGCAGTCCCTCTCCCATGGCTGCTATACTTGAAGCATGGACAATCTCAGTGAGACAGGAGGCAGCGAAAAATTCAGCCTCAAGGGTTTGGTGGATCCATCCTTCAGGAGCCCATTCCTGCTGGAGCCATGGGGTCTGAGGGCACTGGCAGGATATGAATGCTCCATGGCTTTTCTTACCATGGTCAGTGGCCACTTGTGGCCTCACCAACCCCCAGTGATTGCACAGGGACACCCAGGTGTTTCCAGCAAGCCCTAATCAGCTTTCCAGTTGGGATGTGACAATTCACCTTGAGCCAGGTACCCCTCTAGAGTTCTTCCATGAAGGATCTGCAGATATCCAGTGATGGGCCATGACCATTTCCTTGAGGACCCCCATTCAAAATATCTGGAGGGTTCAAACCAGGGTCTTCTCTCCCATTCCAGATTGTCCCAGGCTGAGCCCCAGCCCCCCATGTGAATACCTCAGCGCTTGAACTCACCACCCCTGAGCACTGTGTATTTGAAGAAAGCCACCTTCATCTCCATTTCTGCAAACCTTAAGAGGATCAGCAGCATTTCCAGGTGTCCAAGTAAGTTCTCAGACTCTTCTTTGCACCTTCTCCTGTCTTTCAAGGTCTGCTTGGACACTGCTAGAGAATACAGCCTTATCCTCACCATACAGAACCAGTACTTTTGGAAACCTCAATCATGGGAACTGGATTTTGACATGAGGAAGCAGCTTTGGACATGGAAAAGCAGCTTAGGGCTCACCCAGCCATATCCTTCATGAGAAGTCTGCAGTGGAGTGGCTGGGAATGCCTCCCTGGCAAGACAAGGAGAGAGGAAGCCCAAATCCCGCTCTTGCAAGAGTGCCAGGTCAGTGGCATGGGACAGTTTGAACTGATAACCCCAAAGAGAGATCTTGCCCCAATACCCTCAGAAAAAACTGATGAGTTGCCAGTGTTCCATGAGCATGGGGGTTCCTCACCCCCTGGTCCTGATGGAAAAGAGGATGGACATGTCCTTTGACATGGTACCCTCAAATGAGTCCCCAGGAGCAAATGCATCCAAAAGGCACAATAGAATTTTGCCAGTGGCCCCCAGTCCTTGGAAAGAGGGCACTTCTGGCTCTGGTGGTGCCCGAAACCCCGACAGAGATGGGTCCTGACCCCACATTTACCAGGTCTGCCACATCTCACTGGCCACATAGAGCAGTCCTTGGCCATAAGGCAACATTCCAACTCCTTGGCTGTGCCAGGACCCCAGGAATGGGGGCTGGTCTCAGGGGGGCCATTGCCTCCCACGTGGAGGGCAGGGGGCATCTTCCAAGCCGCCCCCCATGCTGTGTGGGAGAGATAGATAAATACCAGAATAAATAAATACAAGTGGCAAAGAGGCCTGAAATGATGCTGTCGTTTGCTGGGAATGAGAGACACAAGTGTAATTTAGGTTTTGATATTATCAAAGTCTCGCTGCTCTAAAACAGCAGGGCACTCAGTGCCTCATTAATAAAGGATAAACTTGGAGTCTATTTACAATGCACTTTTTGGGGTTATTTACACTCCATTATACATATGTAATGCTGCACATATTTACCGCTCTGTTCTGCTGCCGAGAGCAGCCGAGTCGGGAGGGAGGCGGAGTGGGAAGCGGCTGACGCTGCCGAGCCCTGACCCTGCTTTGGCTGAGGTCCTTTAAAGGGCTCAAGATGCAGGAGGGCCCCAGAGCTGGTGGCTGAGGGTGGAAGGGATAGGGACCAGCCACTGGGGACCCACGGGTCCAGCACCCACCAACCCCCCAGACACACCCTGAGGCTTTGCCAAGGGATGCAGGAAGGGTGGGCTCCTAAGTGACCACAAACAGCAAACACCAAGCTGTGGACCTGTCACGGGGAGGGAAAGTGGAAGGAAAACAAAGGGCTAAATTAATTGCAACAAAATGATGTTTGTGTTGGCATTAGAGGGTTTTGGCCACAGCCCTCCCCACCAGCTGGGTTTGCCTCTCACTGGAACAAAATGTTGTAGTTTTTCTGCAAACAACAGCTCACAGAGGTCTGGGAACCCCATGGTCTGTCATGGTATTTGTGGGAGCTGCTGTGGTGGGGTCCTGGGACACAGGACAGCCCCTCCCTCCAAACACAACCCCCAGGATTCAGATCAGAGACGTGGGAGAGGTCGTGCTTGGAGAGCGCCTTGGGGTCACAGTAACTCATGGGGTGCAGTAAGGAGATTTGGGTGTATCCTGGATCCATTTGTCCTCCAGGGAGTTTGGGAGTGTGCAGGGTTCCCATGGGAGCACTCTGTGGGGCCAGCACACGAGGTGAGGCACCAAGGGCTTCCAGCAGTGTGTGGAGGGGCACAGTGGCTGCAGTCACTGCCAGCTCAGAGCTGCTCTATGTCCCTTCTGCAACAGCCTCCAGCTTTGTATGGCCAACTTGGGGTGAGATGCAAGAACCTGGGAGCCATCCTGACCACCCCTTCTAGAAAATGTGGAATGACTTTGACATTTCCAGCCAGTCACTGTGGGAAGGAGACAAGCCCCACTTCCCATTCTGCTCCTCCCCAGTACTGAGGAAGTACCTGCCCATTCCAGCACACTCCTGCTTGCTGCTATTCCAGGTTAAACTTGCCAAATGATGTCTCTGGTGGCAATGTTCTTTATTAAACAGCTCATGGCAGAAACCCTTGCCAAGGCCCCAGACCCAGGAGCAATGAGAACCCCCGACCTCAGGAGTTCCCCTCACCTCTCAGGGGGCATTTCTTCCAGCATGGGGGTCACACCCAGCAGTCAGTGCAACCCTGGGGCATCAATGGGGCTAATCCTGGGTGCAGGTTGTGCCATGGCGAGGTCCTGGGAGACCCAGAGATGACCAGGTTGGAACAAATTGGCTCCCACATCCTTCCCCAGCCCCGAGCCTCCTCCACCATCCCCATCCCACTCAGATCAGGGCAGGCTAGAGCCTGAGCCCTCCAGGGAGCTGCTCTCCAAAGTCCCATAGCCACCAAGCTTCATCATCCCAATGAGATGGGCTGGGACGGAGAGGACGGAGCGGCGCGTGGCAAAGATGTGGCTGATCTCCATGAAGGTTTTGTTCTTGGTCTCGGGGATGACGAGGTAGACGTACAGGGCCACCAGCAGGCAGACACCACAGAAAACCAGGTAGCAAAAGGCACCAGCTGACATCTGGGGACAAGAGCAGGATGAGGCACTGCCAAACCGGGCATGGCATGAGGCAGTGTCCCCCCCTCCCATCACCCTGCCCTGGGCTGGCTCTGTTCAGCACTGAGCTGAGCCAAGAGCATGGGCATCTCTGACTTGACACCCCATCCTGGGAGAGCAGCGGGGCTGTGTCCATTCCCTCCATCTCCCAGGGCCCTTCTAAACTGGTACCTGCAAGAAGGGGAAGATGAAGCCGACGGTGAAGTTGCAGAGCCAGTTGAGAGAGCCCCCCACAATGTAGGCAGCCGGGCGGTGCGACTGCATGAAGAGCTCAGCTGTCATCAGGAAGGGGACACCAGCTGCAGAGGGAGGGGACAGATCAAGGGTATGGGGGACAGGCTGACTCAAGTACCACTGGGGTCAGCAGGTTCTGCCCAGCTCAGTCCTGTGGCCAAAGGGCTGGAGCTCATGGTTCAAACTGGTGGTGCTGGGAGAGCTGGAGGAGACAGGGAGTGCAGTGGAGCAGTGTCCTGCCCTTGGTCTCCCCTGGGATATGTCTTGGAGGGTGGGTGATGTCCCCTTGACACACCACACTTGCACATTGCTGGGTGCTCAGGCCAGTTCCACAAGTTGCATAACTGGAAAGTTTCAGACTGAGGCAAAATAAAGGTGAAACATTTCACCTAGATTCTTGTTTTCCAAAAATGTTTCTAAATGCTGATATATTAAATCTCATAGAGATCACAGGCATGGAGAAACATCTTCCTGGCACCTTCCATAATGCCCTTTCCAGACTCCCTTGATCAAAACAGTTTAGAAAACTTCCTTCTATCAATCATCTGTCTCCACTGAGGCTGATTTAGGAAGGAAAGAAGCAACCACTTTTCCAAGCATCAGAATTTCTCACAAGACACAGAAATGCTGTTTTCCAACCTGGTTTTCCAAAAAAATCCAGAATGCATGGAAGTAGTTTCCCAAGTCAACTTGTAACTGGTCTGAAAACTGGACACAGGTTGTGGCTATTTCTTCTAGAAAGACTCAGCCTCTTCAGCCAAGTGTCACTGAGCTGAAAGTCCTGGGTCCCAGGACTGTCCCTGTGTTGGGGGGGCAGGATCTGAGGTCCTGAATACATTCCAAGACACACAGGAATCTGGCAAGGGTTTGTATTTGATATGGTGACATGCCTGGAGTCCCAACTGCCTGGAACAGGGCTGGCTGGACCTCTTTATAAATGAAGGGAAAAGATGAACGAAAAAACAAGTGTAAGGATTGAGGGAGGAGTGGAGCCCCTGATGGACTCTTACTCACAGCTTGCCCAGAACAGAGATATATATTTTTTTTGTTTTAAAACTCCTATTCATCATTGTTTGTGAACAATGAGCCATTAAAATCCTAATTAAAGATGTAATTACAGTGAATAAAGTCTGGGCTGAGGATGAATTATAGATCTGTTAAGAGCTCTGCTAATACATCAACTGGGTAAACCAGTCCAGGTTTCACTCCTGGCTGTTGGAGCCTGCACTCAGTTAGGGGCAGGAAGATTCTCACCAGCTGCACTGTGATAGGAGTGGTGACATCTCCACAGAGGTCTGGGCAAGGCTGCCAGGGCTTTCACTCTGCTTGGCCCTGGAGCACGGCCCAGGAAGAGGAGGTAGAGTGTGCCCTGGGGATGTGTGGGCCTGGAGGGGTTTGTGGTGGGGCTTCACTTGGAGGGAGAGCATCATAAACCAGGGTCTGACCACAGGGATGGGGCCAAGGCTCAGGTCCTGTCACCTGCCTGCAAACCCTGCTGGTCCCCCGGGGCCCCCATTCCCACCCCACTGCTCCCCACTCCCCGGGCCCAGACCCACCTGGTCCCATGCAGAAGCCAGCGATGATGCCGACCACGCAGGCGACGCTGACGTAGCGCATCCAGGGCAGGGCGGCCTGCGGGGGGACACGGGGCTGGGGATGCTGCTGGGGCTGGCCCTGAGCTTCACACCCAGCATCCCTGGGACATGGCTTCGTGCCTGCCCTTGGCTTGGTGGTGGCTCTTGGGGACAGTGGCCACACAGGACACATTGGTGAGATGCAGGCAAGCAACGGGTGGCTTGGGGTAAAGCTGGTGAGGGGTCAGCCTCAGCCAAGCTCAGCAGCTCATGATGTTGCAGTATCCCCAGAGCCAGGGGAGCATCCTCTGGGAGCAGACAGCAGGAGAAGGACCCTCCACCTGCCCTGGTATTTCACTGCTGCCTCCCTGGGAACAACTATTTCTGCAAAAAAGCTATGAAAAGCAGCAGGATTTTTCTCATATAGATTTGTGTTTTCTTTTTTTGTTGTTGCTGTTGTTCTTGGTGCTAAATTTGCCTTCTTTTTAACTTTGAAGGGGAAACATGACTTGGAAGAGCCAGCTCACCTCTCCTTGCACACTCCCTGCCCCAGGATTCTACCCATCCCCCCATCACCGAGCCCCAGTTCATGGCCCAGGGGGTGGCAGTGGCCAGGCCCTACCTGCAGCAGCAGGGAGATGGTGATGCCAGCCGAGCAGACACCCATGGCACAGAAGCCGGTGATGATGAGGGGCCGCCGGCCCACCCTCTCAATGGTGAAACACTGCCAGGGGAGAGCAGAGACTGACAGGGTGCTGGGGAGCTCCAAGGCAGATGGGACCCCTGAACCCCAGATCCAGCTGAAGGTGGGAGGATGCTCCCAGTGGCATCTGGGGATCGGGGCCAACCTCAGCTCAGAGGGATGAGGGGGGGAATGTAAAGTGCCAGGGGTGAGCATGCATGGGGCAGGAGATGGGCCCCACAGAGCCCCATTAGGGTGCAGGGTTGGGGCTGGCTGGAGTGACCCTGAAGCCTCATTGGCACCAGTGCCAGGTGGAGGTGCTGGGCTGGGCACGGGGTGTCTGTGGGACAGTGGGCACAGCAGGGTGTGGGCAGGCGGTGCAGCAGCAGTGGGAACAGGCAGGGTATTGACAGCAGAACAAATGCCTGTAATTTTATAACCAATCTCAGCATGTCCATCGGGGGCCATTTGTGGGGCTGCTCCCAAGCAATCTGGCTCTACGCTGGGCGAGTGCTGGGGGGCTGGGACAACCCCACAGACAGGGGAGGGGAGAAGGGGGTACCCTTCAGAGGGGCAGGGGACCCCACTCTGATCTGGATTGGGCTATGGGAGAGGGGAGCAGCCCCCCACTCATTCCTTCTTTTCTTGGAGCAGCCAACCCCATCCATCTCTGTAATTGTCAGGGAGTGGATTTAGTGCCGGGTGGTTTGGGCCGGCCCTGGGTGACACTTGCAGATGGGACAAGGGCCATAAATCTGCCTGGCCCAGTGCTAACTCTCCAGCTAAATGAGGGCTGGCTGGGGGGGGCAGGCCTGCTAGCCTGGGGCCAGGCCAGTGCTTGCTGGGGGGGGGAATGGGGACATGTGGCTCTGCTAACAGAGCGACAATGAAAGCGAGAGCCACAAGGAACTTCTAATCCCCTCCATCATCTCCAACCTGCTCTTTGCCTGCCATCTCTACCCAACCTCCCTGCTACCCTAAAATTACCCCACCACTCCTAAATGTGAGTCCCAAATTGAGCCTGCCTCATCCCTCCTCCCATCCCCATTTCCATGCCAAACCCTTTGCCCTCCAGAAAAGGGGCTGTGCTGTGGCACAGATGACATTTGTGGGTCCACTCAGTCCCCCCTGTTTGATGGTGCTGGGGACTGGCAAGAGGGCTCTGGCACGGAGGGGCTGTGTCCATCTGTCCATCCCTCGCTCACCCCGATCAGCCCGGCAACGACCTCAATGGCGCCGGTGCCCATGGTGGTGTAGGGGATCTGGGACACCGGGATCCCGGCGTTCTCGAAGATGGTGTTGGTGTAGAACCAGATCTGCCGAGGAGGGGACACAGCGTGAGCTGGGGGACGGAGCCAGGAGACGCTTGATGAAATGAGCTGCCAGGTCTCTCAGCTCAGCGCCCGCAGAGCCGGGTCCCGGGCGAGGACCACGCGGGGCTTACGGCATCGATCCCCGAGAGCTGCATGCCGGCGTTCAGCACCACCACCGAGAGCGTCTGCCAGCGCACGGAGCGCTCCCGCAGCAGCTGCCAGACCGACACCATCTCCATGGAGGAGAGCGACCGCTGCTCCTGCTTCATCTCCTCGATCACATCCTGTACATCGGGGGTCCCCAGAAACCGGTGCAGTGCTGTGGGGAGAGTGGGCTGATGGACACGTGTCCCCAGCACAGGATGGATGCTCACAGGTATGGCACAGGGTTGGGGCTTGGCTCTACCCTGGCTCAGCCTCCCCAGCAGCCTCCCTATGGGCCTGAGCATCCCTAGGAAGTGGGGAAAAGCCTCACATCACAGTGCTGGGCAGCATGGAGATCTTGTGGCACAGCCAGGTGGGACAGAGGGGCTGAGCCATCAGGACTCCAGCGGGCTGTCAGGTCTGGGTATGGAAGAATGCCATGAGGATGCACCTTGGTCTTGGAAGAACTTGGAGAAGCACCCAGCGCATTCCAGAGCCAGTCTCCCCTAGGATATCCCCTCACCTTTGGTGGCCCCACAGATGTCGTTTCTCTCTATGAGCAGGTACCGAGGGCTCTCAGGGAAGCAGTGCAGCAGCAGGAGCTGGAGGGACGCAGGAACAACCACCACTGACAGGAAAAGGGGCCAGAACCTGTCCTGAGAGGAGTTGAAATGGGAGGTGTCATGGGGAGGGCAGAGCAGGGTTCAGCATATGTGGGCTGGGGTATTGTGCTCACCTTGCCCAGCAGTTCTGGGAGGCCCAGGACCTGGGCAGAGAAAACCCCCAGGCAGATGAAGATGCTGGGCATGAGGCCCAGGAATCCCCGCAGGTTCTTGGGAGCGATTTCCCCCAGGTAGAGGGGCACCACACTGAGACAGATACCTGGGGGGCACAGGAGGGATTGGGATGGCAGAGGCAGTAGGGAAAAGGGTACCTAGCCAGACCCTTGGTCCATCTCCTCCCATGCCCAGCATCATCCACAGTGGGGACCCCATGGCCTTGGAGGTGGCCCTGGCTGTACCAGAGAACCCCTCCACAGAGCCTGTGGGGAATAGGAAGCCTTGTCCATCACCCTGGGAATGGCTGTAGAGGACAGAGCATGAGGAAGGGGCTGTGCACAGCCCAGACAGCACCCACCTGAGTGGAGCCCCGTGATGGCACGGCCGATGATCACCATCTCAGGGGATCCCAGCTCCCGGCTGAAGCCCATGAAGCCGCCGGCCAGGAGGACGAGGAGAGCGCTGCGGCTCAGAGCACCATTCCTGGCAGGCACAAGCAGCAGGGCAGCTCCTCCAGCCCCACCCCACCTCTCAAGCACCCTGGCCCACGCTGACACTCTTACCTGCCGTACTGCTCCACCAGCACCCCCACCAGCAAGGAGCCCACCAGCCCGCCCAGGGCAAAGATGGAGACAGTCAGGGCATAGAGGAGGGTCAGGGGGCCGGGGGCCAGCCCGTGTCCGTACCGCTGGGACCACGTGGCGTTGTAGAAAGCCTTTATGTGCTGCAGGGCAGAGACACACACAGGCACCAGATGTGTTGGCAGAAAGGGGAAGACAAGGGAAGACAGGATCTGTAGGGACAGTACCGTGGGTTTAACAGCATTAAAGGAGATGCAGGTCAGAACATGTTGGGGATGACTGGGATGTGCTGGTCTGGTTGCTCAGCAAGTCTCAGCACCTGAGAGGCCTAAGGACAACTTAGAGACACCACAGGCAGTGCTCACGCTGGAGCAGGGAGGTTGTGGCCAGCATTCCAGCCCCTGCCTTCCTGAGGGCACCAGTTTGGTGTACATGAACATGGACTCTGATGTCCCTCCCATGCCATTCCTCTCTGGGTGACTGCTCAAGGAAAATGCCAGTGTTTTGATGTGGGGCTGCTGGACAGCAGTCCCTCCACTCCCTCCAAGGGAGGGATGCAGAGCTGTTTTCCCTGCTCCCAGAGAGGCTGCCCATCCCTTACCTCTGCTGGTGAGTTCACCACAGCAAGGTTGTACCCATAGAGCATGGAGGAGCCAAAGGATACCAGAAGGGTGACAGACAGCAGGGGGAAGGTGAGATGCTGGGAAAGAGGAGGAAAGATCAGCACGGCCCTGGCCAGCAGCCAGGAGCCAAGGTGTCACAAACTGTGTTGGGTCACTGCCCCTTTTCCAGTAGGGATGACCCTGGCCCAAAGCAAAGACCCCAAGGCAATGGAATCCTGTGTTGAGCACTGCTTCATGCCAGTGCCCAGCACCCAGCCCCGCTGATCCAGCTTCCCTGTGGCTGGTCTCGAGGCTGTGGTGTGAGGTATTTTACTGTGGCAGTGACCCAGCCTGGGTAACCTGGGCACCCCTGTCCCTGGCTGGGAGGGGCAGCAGACAGAAAGGGGCAGGTGGAGAAGGGAGGGACACTCATCCCCCTCCCTTAATGCAGCAGCTGAACGGTGCTGCTGCGAGTGGCCCAACAACACTGAAAAATCCCCGTGGAAGATCCCAGCCCACCCCAAAACACCACATGCACCCACCTCCTAAACCCTCGCCCCCTCCAACACCTCTGTCTCCCGCTCCGGCTGCTGGGGATCCTCACTGCGGGGAGCCGGTGGCTGCGGGGGAGCAGCCACCCCGCAGCCCTGACCCGGCCCGCCCCAGCATCGGGGTGCCCAGGAGCATTCAGAGCACTCCCAGCTGCAGGGACAGCCCTGCGAGCCGCGCCCCGGAGCAATGAATGTCCCCGGAGCGACGGGGCTTGCGGGGTGAGGACATAGGAGCAGCCCCGCTCCCCAGCACCCACAGTCCGGCCCTCTTCGCAACACCCTCCGCACGGTAGCCGGATTCGTAGCACCCAGCAGCTCCCGGCTCACGCACAGCAAATCCCCCCTAATCCCATCAGGAATCCCAAGCCGGGGAAAAGGGGAGGGGGATGTCAGGTCGAGGGGTGCCAGGCCAGGGGCCAGAGCGGGACAGGGACACCGTAAGGCAGGCGGGAAGCAGGGATGGGGCAGCCCTCCCGGCCCGCAGGGAGCTCACCCCAGTGATGTCCCCGCCGGGCCGCGGGGTCCCTTTCCCGAGCGGCGGGGCGAGGCTGCAGGCGGAGCGCGGGGAGGAAGGCAGCCCCGGTCCGGCGGCCTGCCTGCTCTCTCCCATTTTTAGATGGAAGAAGGAGGGGGTGAGGGAAGGGAAGGCAGGGCAGGGCAGGGCAGGGCAGCCCGGGCGCTCCCGGGGCTCATTGGAGGCGCCTGAGCGGCCGGAGGAGGAGTCCGGGAGCCTCTCCCCTCGCCGGGGGCAGGGGCAGGAGCTCAGCCCGCTGAGGGGTCACGGCCCAGCCTGGGGGCAGCGGAACCACTGATGTGATGCTGTGCCACCGTTGAGAGCTCCCGCGAGTCCCCTCTAAACGGGAGTGACCCCGGGAACCGTAAGTGGGGCAGCATCACCGCATCATCCCCGAGGCTGGCGGCGAAGGGGCGGCCCCACATCACCCAAACCCCTGATCACTTCCGGCCCCTTTGCCACCGTGGGGTAGATGTGCCCCATCTCCTGCGCTCGGGAGGAGGCTGGTAGCCACACGGCCGTGGCTGAGGGCAGCTGCCTTCCCCAGACACGGAGGGACACAGCCCTCAGCCCCATAGAGGAGAGACTCGGCTCATGGCAGCTCAGAGAAATCCAATTTTGCTGCGGCCAGGAGCTGCCTCCCCTGCTGCTAATGAAGTGCCTTTAATTAGCAGCCTGATAGCAAACTCTCAATTTGCCGAACAGCCAGTTGAAAGGATGGGGACCCCACTAAGCCACGGCCGGCAACAGCTCCAAGGGCTTAAAAGGGACAGGTCCCGACAGGCTGGCCCCACTCAGGACAGTCCCCCAGGGCCAGGAAAGCGGAGCAGAGCTGGGAGAGCCCCATGGGCACCCCCGCACCTGCCGTGCCAGCCCCAGCCGGGCTGTCTGGGGTGTGGGAGAGTCCAGGCACCACATTCTCCCACGGAGCACGTTCCAGTTCTTCCTGAAAGCATCGGGCCATCTCCCTCAGCCACCAGCCCTTGCAAGCCTGCCAGTGTTCAGCTTTTCCTAGGGCTGGCCCCCATTCAAGAGTTCCTGTGTCTTGCCCAGACTCAGTTTCTCCACATCTGGATCAGGGCATCACCTTTACATTTGTGTGGATGTGCTGGGTGGCTGCAGAGACCTTGGTGACAGGGCTGCAGTGGGGGAGACCTGCAGGAGCCACAGCCCTTCTGGGAATGGTCCTGGTTCATTCCCAGAGCAGCAGGATGAAGATCCATTTTATTGGACACAACCATGGATGATATGATTTGGCAGGAGAACATGCAGCCTGTGGGTCCCAGCCATGCTCAAAGCACCTGCAGCACTGCAGGGCAGCCCTAAACATGCCCAGGACTCACCCCAAGGCCTTGCTAAGACAGGGCAAAGCAGCAAACCCGGGACAGGATGATGAGCCAGGCCATGCTGTGCCCTTTAGCCATGCTCCAACTCTGGTCATTCAGGTACATGGCTCGTCTTTGGGAGCAGCACGTGGAGGGTTAAATGTGTCCCATGGTCTCTGGAAAGAGCCCTGGAGAGAGCAACAGCCATCTCTCCCTCATCCTGGTACTCTCCCAGCAGGTACCTACCAAAAAGCCCTTCTGGAGCTTCCCAGCTCCTCTGCACTGAAGGCCATACCCATCCCCAAGCCCTGTGCTCATCCCTGTAGCCACAGCCCCTCCTCCTGCCACACAGCTTGATCTTGGGGACCAAGCAGGGGCATCCTCAGGACACAGCTCCAAGCCAGGGGATGGCTGCTGCTTGATTTAGGGAGTAAATATGGGTTATGGTCACTGGTTCCCAGCAGTGGCTGAGATGCTGGGAGCAGAGGCTTAGCAGCAGATGTAGAGGTGAGAAACACGTAGTGGGGCAAGAAGGGGGAGGAGGAAAGCCTGGAGTGCCAATTAAGGATCACCAGGGGGCTGGGTTAATTGGAGACACTCCTGTGACCTGACCTGGTGATGGTGGCACACGACAGACAAGGGTTGGTGAGAAACAGCCACTGCTCTGAGCTGCCAGGGAGCTTGTCTCCACATTTTACAGGCATTCCTCCCCTGCCTTCATGCAAGGTATCCCTGGCTAAAATATTCCCCATGGCTGGGAAAGTGGTGTAAGCCCATAAACCACCCTGATCCCAGCTCCCCACTGGGAGGTCTGTCCCCTTTTTCAAGATGAGCTAGAAATTCCTTGGAAAGGATGAGGTCCCAGTGCTGGTTCTCAGGGTTTGCCCAGCACCATCTAGTCCAAACTAGATAAAGTCCACAAGGAAGCAATAAGCAGCTCATGTGAAGGCAAAAAGCTGCATTGCTTAGCAGCCACTGACCCCTCTCCCCATGCTGGAGGAGAGGGAACTCGGCAGCACGGGCAGGGCAGGGCAGGCAGAGCTGCTCACAGACATCGCTGCCGCTCCCAAGGCCAGAGCAGTTTGCCAGGGCTGCCCTTTTGGAGTTGACTCTGCAGGAACAGAGATGGTCTGGCAGCCTCCCTGCCTTACTGCCCCTTGGAGAGAAGCCTTCCTTGATCTTGCCTTTGTAAATGCCAGCAGGGTGCTTCGGGCATGGGACAGAGTTTTGGATGCATAGCTGTGTGATGTTAACCAGGGGCTTGAGTTTCTTCAAACCACAGTGGCCTCCAGAAGGAAGTCAGTGCTGTCCCCAGTGAAAGCACTGCTCAGGCTGCTGTCTCTGCCTTGTTGCACTGGAAAGCCCATCTGACTGTTCTCCATCTGCAGGCAGGCTATTTACCTGTACAGGTGAGACCTTTCCAGCCAAGGTTTCCCTGGTCATATTCCTTATCCAACTTCAGTGGTCCCCTGCTGATTATCCCCACAGCCCAGCAACCTCTCTACTGGTTTGGAGATTTCTAGCTGCTTCTACCAGCCAGGTGCATGGCAGCAAATCATTCTGGAGAGAAAGCTCAGGATGGGATGTGAAACAAAGAGTATCTCTCTTGGGGATATAATGAACACATGCCTGAGCTCTCTTAGGGTAAAGCAAAGTGGCTGGTACTCATGGACACACACTGCTGGCATGGATCAGCTGGCAAAGGGGTCAGGCTGAGATCTCTGATGGCTGCAGCCTGTTGCATGGGAGAGCACAAGCAGCAGCTCATTTTTCCTTTCTTACCTTCTCTTTCAGCAGCCCTTCCTGGGACAGGGTCCTGGGCAGTTTAGATGTGCTGGCTGTGGTGCAACTTGAGCCCTTGGAAAAGCAGAGCTATCCAGAGCTCTCAAGTGGCATCTTACTCCCACAAAACATTGAACCATTTCCACATCCTGGGCACTGACGTGTGCCATTGCACAGGGACCTGTGCCACACAGTGCCTTGGAAGAGAAGAGGCCAGGACACTGCTGGAGCCAGGCACAGCCCTTACTCCCAGGACACACAGACAGCTCACCCACAGAAAGCCACGGCAGCATTACAGCATGTTTGCCTGCTCAGGGCTTTTTGTTTCCTTGGCCACGCTGCCTCCTCTCCTGAGAGCTCATCATCCTCTTCAAACCACTAACTGCTAAAGCCATCCTAAGCAGTTATTGTAAGAATTACATTCTTTCTAGCCTAGCTAATCTAAACTGGTCAATTCCCCCTTTCCAAAAAGTACCTTACTATACTCTTGAAAACATGTATATAAGACAACAATAAAAAACCACCAAACAAGAGAAGATTTCATTTTAAAGCTGTAGGTTGATCAAATGCTGGTAATTTGAAGCTATGGCAAACATTACTTTCCTCCTTCATTTGAAGTGGAAATAAGGCACACATTTTTAAACAGAAAGGGTAATTAACCACTGAATCTATTTAAGATAAGCTGTTCATTCTTTTCCAGTGGAAATTTACAATTGAGATTGCTTTTCTTTCTCAAAGACTCTTTAGTACTTGAGTTTTTGGATTCGAGTCCAGATTTCCTGGGAGAAGTTTCCCAGCTCATGCCCTGCAGGACAGCACTGTCCTAGTCCTGATTCTCATCTTTAAACATCAAGAAGGGGAAGGACTATCCAAGGAACATCTAGAAACAACCCACAAGGAGAACCTGTTCCTTGTGGAAGCGGGCAGTACGTGTGCTCTTTGGGAATACACAGACACCTGGGACTGTGGCTATGGAAGGGGTCTCATTTGTGTGTGCTGGTACTCACAGGTTGCTAAAATAAAGCTGCATTCTCTGTTACAAACGACTCCAAAACAATGGATGAAGCCTGTCACTGCAACTCCTCTTCCAAATCTGTTATTGGATGTGAGGAAATAGCAGAGAGGGAGCAGAAAAGGTTAAAGTGGTGTAAATACATATATTTTACATATTATATATAAATATGTATGTAAAATATATATTATATATGTGTGCACACACACATATATATAAACACCAAAGCCTTGCCAAATAAAGCACGGTACTGCTGGGACCCCCTGTCACAGGGAGAGATGGAGATTGGAAGTGACAAGAATCCTGCTCCCAGCATTTCAGAAAAGCAGGAGCCTTCACAATCTCCAGTCCCCCGCTGGCTCCCAAGAATGGAGCCAGCAGGGAGAGAGATGTTGGGAGTGCAGGGGTTTGTTTGTTTTCTGACCACCCCTGGAGTCAGGATCTTAAAACTGCAGTGGCCTTTGTTTTAAAAAGGGCTGTTAAGTAAAATGGAAAGATCCACGGCTGCTATCCAAGGAGCACTTTTAAGAGGAAGGTATTCTGAGGGCAAGGGTGCTTGTGTTGTGATTCGGGCGAGCCGCAAGCATGGCAGCATCCCCAGCCATGGAACTGCGTGGTGGTGCTGCGATATGTCAATTACTCACTCATTATTGAACAGCAGGATTCTGATTAGCTTATAAAACAAATTTGTGCTTCTCCTACCAGGATCCTGCAATAGTACCCAGAAAAACACAAAACTCTTTACAGCTTTCCCCCCACACTTTTTTAATGGGCAGAATGGCTCCAACTCTTCTCTATCAGTCACATCCATTCTCTGGCTTACAGGGCAGACTAATCTGCCCCAGCCAGAGGCCATTAAGTATGAATGGAGAGAGTGTTAATTAAAAAGTATGCTGTAGTTTTAGGAATAAGTGGTTTTGTCCTGACTTCCAGGGCAGTCTTTTATGCTGAATTCATCCATGAGCAGCAGCTCTGAGGTGAGACCGGCTACTGCAGACTCTGTGTGTCCCGTGAAGCTGCATCTACCTCAGGCTCAGGGCAAAGCTGTCCACCTTTTGTCCCCAGCACTTCCAGGTGTTCATGCTGCAGATGCTGTGTACAGTACATGTGTAGCAGAAGTGTGACTCACACACATGGGGCTTGTGGAAGATACAGGACTGGTATTTTGACAATGTCTTTCCCCCCAAAAGGAAAACAGGAGAGATTCACAGCTTAATCTTTGTATTTAAGTTATTTTCTGAACAGTTAAAAAAAAAAAAAGAAACAAAACAAAACAAACCACACTGTTACCATGATCCTAGCTCAAGTGAACATTAGTACATTAACTACACATCACCGTAACATAATCACAAAATTCAAAGCACTCATTAATTAAGAATCCAGATAACAAATATAGCAGAGTAACAAACAGAAAACTCTGGAGAAACCATGTTCTTTCTCACCTCTCCCATTTCCACAGCCACCTCAGCCTGAGCAGGCTGGAGTGATGCAGCACAGGCTGGCCTGGCAGGCATGCAGCTCTCCTAAATGCAGTGATATAAAATGATGGGAAGAAATGGGACAATACACTTTGCTGAGGTCCACACTATTGTTCTGCCATGCTAAAACTGGGGCTAGGCTAAGCCCTGCAGTGTCTTGCATGATAAAGACAAAGTAGCCAAAAGCAAAGTTTTACACTCAAAAGCAGCTCCAGATTTTCACACTGAATTGCCCAAAAATTCTCACAGGTAGCTCCTTGTAAAAGCCACTGCAAACACCCCACTGGTCTGCCTCCTGCACTTGGAGTTTTGCTCAGATACAAACTAGTGCTCCAGTGCCAAGAGGTTAAAACACTTTGCCTGTGAAGGCAACAAACTGTTACTCATCGTGCAGGTATGAGCAGAGCTGCTCTGTGATGAAGACTTGTATTTCATGCTGATTTTTCTGGCCACAGCTGCACTTGGCTCCTGCTTGAGCAGAAATCAGAGTATCTTTTAGGGTGACAGGCTATTAAAAAAAGGGACTTATTTAGGAGTTATCTATAGTATCTAAAGGGCTGGATGCACATCCATGCACATCAGAATCCCTCTGGTTTTGAGAATATCATCTTAACATCCCTAAGGATCAATGGTGTTGCCAACTCCCATGGGTTATCTGCTGGACAAGATACGTGGAAGCCCAGTGATCTTTGTGAACAAGCACAAAGTCATAGGAAGAGTTTTTGGACCAGTCAAAGGATGATCTACTGTGGCATTGTGCCAAAGCTTCCCCTGGGGATTTGTTTTGGGGATTTTACCCAGTCATTTGGCTACAACTCATCTTTAAAAAAAATGGGGCAAGAGGGGAATGGAGGGGAACCCAAATGCTCAGTCTCAGCAGGCAGCCATTCCCCTCACTCCATTACTGGGATTTTGGAGAAGGAACACACCCAAGGGACCTGCTGCTTCCGTCTCTGAATTAAAAGCAGGGGCAGAAAGACTGTGACTCCCTCAGGCCAATCAATCCAGTAGGTATTTTCCAGCAGGATAGAGGGATTTCATATGGAGACCTCCTTTGAGGACAGCTGGGTCACTTGCTATTTCCCCCCTCCTTCTGGGAAGCTGCTGCTTATCACTTTGGGGGGAACAGTAGGGCAAAGCTCAGCATGTCAAATGCATCATGCATGCCACTTGGAGACCCTGGCAAAGCTCATTCTTCTCTTACCAAGCGTAGTTTGGACCATCCCTTTCTCCTTATACTTGCACTGCATCCTGAAAGGGGCATCAACTGACAAGAACAACATTTGGAGGCCTTAACTGATCACCTCCTGATGACTTCTGATCATGACAAACATCTATTCTTCCCAGTCAACTGCATAAGTTAAATTATCTGTTTTCAGCACTGTCCCCACTTCTATAGAGATCCATCTCCATCCCCACACCCCCCTAATTTTCAGCCACTCAGGTCATCCTCTTTTCCTCCCACAGTTAAGAGCAAGCCTGCAGTAGGAAGGCTGGACATTCCTTCTTGTTCCCTTCTCTAGCTAGGGAGAGCTGCTAGTATTTTTGATTTATTAAATGCAAATATTATCCTGTCCCAGTGAATTAAGGAATAATAAGCCAGATCTAAATAATAAGGCAGATCTAAAATCATATTAAAGGAAGCTAACAAAGTTAGGCAAGAGCCCAACCTAGAGAGGTGCTTCCAACTGGAGCTAGGATGCCAAAACACTCAGAACCAAGCCTGGAATTCTGCTCAGACTAAGGAAGGAACATGTGGGAAGGGCAGATACACATACCTGGGGGTGGAGAAAATGTGCATGATACTCTCCAGCTTTTTCAGTGTTCAAAAAAAGATTAAGAAAAAGAAAAAAAGGATCCTTTGGAGCAGGAGCAGGTGGTAGATAGGTAGAGCATGGTGGTCCAAGTCAGCTTCCAGTTTAGAAACAAGTGTAAAGCATTTCAATGTTTCTGATGATCACAGACTTCTCAACTTGTCACCTGAATCCTTTCATTCCAACACTGGATGTGTCTGTCCTTAACTGTTAACAGGGAGCAGAGGGAGCTGCTCCAGAGGAGACAGCTGTAGAAGTTATCTCACTGCAAACTCCTTCATGCCATTTTCTATTTGCATATTTGAAAGCAAGCTGTGTTCCTCTGAGAATGAGAAATATTTGCAGCAAAACTGTGCCCTATTACAAAGGAGTCACATGCAGGAGATGGTGTGGCCACAACAGATTGTCCCACACCTCCAGTACTTTCCATCCCAAAATCCAAGGAAGGCTAGCATGAGCTTCCTACTTGTGGGAGAAGTGACGATCTCTAAGCAGCAGAGGTATTTAATTTCAAAGCAATGTGCAACACTTAAAGCCCATGGACACTTCCAGCCCTTTTTTATCTCCTTTCAGCAGGCATGTTCTAGTTATTTTCATTATAAACTCTGCAATTACTCCAATCTGGTCGAGGCATTATCCATCCTGTTCATGCTGAAACCTCTTTCTCACATGCACTCTTGCACACTCACACACACATGCACACATATCTTAAGGGAAGGGAGTTTGAAAAAGCCACTTTCTTCTGACATTGGGAGATCTACTTACCAGATTGCTCCTCCTTGGGTGCACAATAAACACCACCAAATGTCAGGCTGTGGCAGTTTCAAGTTCAAGTTAGATCAGTTAACTTCAGTTTCCTTCTTAGCTATCAGAAAATCTGTACAACTTGAGGAGTGGGATAGAAATCCTCACCCTTCTGCAGTCCTGTTTAAAGTACCCACACACAGTCCCTTCCTGAGGGTGATACACCTTTCTTACCACATGCCAAAAACGGATTCCAGCAGTTGTTTGCTAAATGTACCTTAAACAGCTCTATACAGCAGAGTATAAAGTATGGTACCACTTGAAGACCCAACAGAATAGCAGCACAGAGCAGCAGGGCTGGGACAACCAAGGACAATTTGCAATGGTGGCATCTCTAGTGTTTGGCCAGCCAGTCTGCCAGTTCTCCCAAATTCTCTCAACTAGCAAAAATACAACACATCCTTGTAGATGTTGGCCACAAAGATGTAATTAAAATATTAGGAAGTTCTGCAACCTTCAGCAGCTGGAGTAACAGATCATTGTTTGCTACAGTAACAGAAATGGAAAAAACAGAGGATGACCAAACTGAGGAAAATAATTATTAAATCTTCACCCAAGGTCATATAAACCCCTGCTGATATACAGCCATGCTGCAGACCTTGTAACACCTGAACTTAGAGGGACAGTGTTCAAATAGTATTAAGACTCAGAATTTTAATTCAACGAAGTTTGGGATGTGAACTTTGATTCTCTCTGCTCCCTTGCCACTTCGGCTTTGGGACTGCAATATTCATGATATGTAGAGCTGCCTGAAAGCCAAAACAGCCTTCCTGGACCTAAAGAGTAGTGCCAAAATTAGTTGTAGATAAACACTGTTACTCAGAACTTCTTTATGACTCTGCAGAGGTAAGTCACTCTGTCACTGTTATCAGAACAGAGTTGTTAACCTGTTTGACTGTTTACAGTAATAGTTCAAACAGAAAAGAGGAGTGTCATCACATGCTCCGAGATGCTCAACACTGCTGCCCACACGCTTCAGGAAATGCACTAGGTACTCCCCAAGAACCAGCTCTGAACTCCATTGCCTTCTTGTCTGTCTTAGCTGTCACCTAAATTATTCAAGCCCTCTGGACTGTTCTTTGGGGACTTTTGGACCAGCTCCTTGCTAGATTTCCCTAGTGGGAAAAGCACATCCCAAGCGAAACAACGCAACTGCTTCCCCAGCAAAGTGAAGTTGATGAGAAAAGCTTATAAAAAAATCCCATCTGCCAAGTTCAGAGGGTGTTAACAAAGCCAGTTTAAATCCCTCCAGCCCAGAGACAAAGGATCTCGATTTCCTACCGTGGGATTGGAGCAACTCCCCACTGAAGCAGTGGAGACTTTTCCAGACCTACAGCAGAAGACCTGGGCCTAAATCTGGAATGGCCAGGGACTGATTTACAGAGTCTTTTCTGATCTAAATGCAGGCCAGCTGCAATTCATTCCAGCTCTGTGAAGAGAGCTGTTTACCCCCAGACCTCTGCCTAGTTCAGAGACATGCAGAACTGTTTCTCATGTACCTGCTCTTCAGGACTATTTTTGTCTTCTAAACAATGACAATTTGCAGAAGTCTCAGCCAGAAAGCAGAGACCCATCTCAGCTATCAGCAGAAGTACTAATCAGCCTGTGTCCCTAAACTGCAATACAGTACATAGGTTAGAGAAGCTGACCAAAAACTCCTCAATCCCTTCTGGCAAAGCCAGCCCCAGAAATGCTGCAGAACTGGCCTGGAGTCACTGCTAAATGCAATGATTGTCCTCACGGCCACACTCATTTTATTCAATATCCATCTCCAGGGTGTACATTTGCTCATTCAAGTGAGGCAAAGTCTTATTGTCATGGCCAGAACGTTTGTGAAGTGCCTCCACTCTAGGGTAGCTCTTGAGAGCTCCACGAAGTTTGTAACAGCTCTGTCTTCCAGTACCCAGCTACAGCCTCTCTGAGGGGAGAAGGAACGGAAAGATAGGAGCAATGCCCAGCTTTCCTTCTCACCCCAGCCTCAAACTTTCTCCAATTTACAGAATGATTCATAACCCATCAGCAACATACTGTCTTCAGGGAGAACAGCAGGAGGAAGATGGTACAGACAATCCCTTTGCTAATGAAATGCTGTCCTGGGCCAACAGTTCATCTGGGGTGGGGGTGGACAGGATCTCAGCCCCAGTCCATCATGCTTGGGACTTTGGGAGGAGAGAGTTTAACTTTTCATTGACTAGCATTCCCCAGCCAAGCAGATGTTAAGGGGAGATTACAATACACATCCAGCTTCCAAAGGGTTAGCACAGCAGGCAGGAGAGGAAAGAGATGGATTTGGCTTATAATAAGAAAATTTCAAGGGTCCTCTCTCCACAAAAAGTAAGTCTGCAGTCAGAATAGACAAAAGCCACAGGGAAGCTGGGGTTGGGGAGATGATGGTCTGGCTGTTATAAGTGTTTCTGCTGCTCTTCAGAGCTGAATGCTTTTTCAAAGGCCTAGCAAGGGATATTGATTTCAGTCTCAGAGTAGCA
>VZTR01024808.1:0-16680 GCA_013400775.1 Chaetops frenatus | reverse complement strand
AGATGATCAGAGGGCTGAAGCACCTCTTTTTCCTAAGAAGACCAAGAGAAAGAGCTGGTTTGGGGTTATTTGGGCTGAAGCACCTCTTTTTCCTATGAAGACCAAGAGAAAGAGCTGGTTTGGGGTTATTTAGGATGGGGAAAAGACTCCAGAGAGACCTTATAGCAGCCTTCCAGTAAGGAAAGGGGACCAACAAGGAAGCTGGAGAGAAATTTCTTATATAAGGGCTTGAAGTTATGGGACAAGGAGGAAACAGCTTTAAACTGAAAGAGGGTAGATTTAGATTAGATATATTGAAGAAATTCTTTACTGTGAGGGTGGTGAGCTTCTTGAACAGGTTTTCCTGGGAAGTTATGGATGCCCCACCATTGGAAGTGCTCCAGGCAAAGTTGGAAGGGTCTTTGAGCAAAATGGTGCAATGGAAGTTTCCCCTGCCCTTGGAAAGAGGGTTGTAACTAAGGTCCCTTCCACCCCAAAAAATGATTCAGCGATTCCCTGTGCTAAAGACTTACTGGTAGCATATCTGATGGATGCACTAAAACACTGGGCAGGATAGGATATGTAATCTGAACACAAGTCAGTTTAACCACCCTCAGGAGAAGCAGGCCATGCTTTGAGCCCTGCTGAGAGACTATCAGCTCAGCACTCCGAAATCTGAAATAGCTTCCAAACTGCAGGCCTCTATTCTAATGGTCTTATGATCTTACCATAATCAATCACAGCTAATTATATTAACTTTCTCAATTTCATGCCATGTGTTTCATTATCTCTGCAAGAGAAGTCAAGATTTCCAAAAGACAGTCTCTTTTTTAAATTTGAATATATTCTGGATTTTTTAATGTATTTTGTCATTGTATCCTATATATCTTATGCATTTAATGATGTAGTCACATTACCATCACCAGATAATAAGAAAATTGGCTTTTTCTTTGTCTTGCTTTTGTAAAACTCAGTTAAACAATGTTTCCCCTTTCACAGCTGAGAAACCTGCCCAATGACACAGTTGAAGTTAAAACTAGTTGAAAGGGAGTGAGAGCTTTTGTTGGGATCTGTCTGGAAATCACTGCTTAGTGGAAGGCAAAAGTGCTCCTACGTTTTCCACAAACACTTTACAAGGCAAGGAGGAACTTTAAAGAGCAATGACAGCAAAAACTATTGGAAGATTAATGAGGATCCCTGCAGCCTGGTCTTTTATGGATCACCAGCTTTTCTTTCATCAGCTATATTTACTCAGCAAGTAAATCTACTGCTAAAAAATATGAAAAGCTCTTCCACAAGCCTGTTTAAAGGTAAGAGACCCTAAACAAAAGAGTTAACAGCATTCTAACAACAAAGAAAGCCTTGAGGGCGGGGAGGAAGAAAAACCCCTTAGGAAAACCTTCATCTTGCCTGTCAATTAGTCGTTTTGCTATTCACTGCACTGCAGCTCCTGAACTATCTTTTCTCACAAGTGGAAAGAATGCAACACAGAGTGGTTAATCATATTACTGCATTGATCTTTTATTAAGCAATATGCTGAACCTCTTGGATTGTTATTAAAACTAAAATGTGTTTGTGGCATACAGCATGTATATCCAGCCTTCTGGATCAAAGTATCTCCTGGCACTGTCACATACTAATGAGGAGAGTTGAGCTCAGAAACTTCACATTCATCAGGAGAAACAAAATTTTGTATATTATACATTTTTAATGACTTGTCTCACTCCTGATTTTAACTGGTAATAAATTACATTTGTAACTTATTACAGCAAATGCAATTTGTAATCATACAAAATAGTCCATGGAAATAGCATTCTATTGACAGAATTTTCTCATGCATTTTTGCTATATTCTTGGTGACATAGTGGTAATTCACACTCTATTTAAAATTATCTTCTAAAACAGGCCAGTCTCATTTAGGCCAAAAGCTTTTCCTTGTGCTCTGCTCATCTATGGTGAGGCTCTCCCACATGAGAAAAGCTCTGTAGCCACTGAGGATCAAGCCCAGCAGGTAAACTAAACTGCTGCCAAAATTTTCACAGAAAATTACTTTCTTTGTTACATTTTCACTAAGAAATTAAGCAGGAGCAGGGCACGGCTCTAAATAGGGACCTGTGACGGTCTATAGTCTATCCCACACACATTTGTAATTGCAAGGCTCAGAGATGGAACTGGCTGGAGTGGCCAGCACTAGTTCAGATGAGAGACAAGGCAGTAGGACTGGTTGCAGGAGCAGTACCTCTTTTAGGAGGGAGGAGATGCAAACAGGAGTAAAGAACAGGCCATGGCCTCTTTTAATTATTTGTGTGGATATAGATTTTGTTTGTTTTCTGTCACATCTATGAGCTACATTTATATTTTGTGATGTTTTCTCACTTTTTAAATCACCTTTATAGCTATTTAGCAGCTTTTTGCACTATCTTCCTCATAATAATGCTCAATATATAAATACAGTTGGTTGGGGGGATTTTTTGAAACAAACCTTCATTATTAAAATTAATGAATATGGAGACAAACAGTTTCTACCTAAGGTATTTATCTGAAAAGGAAAAGCTGATTTAATTTTTCTAATTTCTCTTTGAAAGAAAATAAAATTCCACCACCACCAAAAACCTTCAGATAGAAAAATATTTTCATTTTTCTTTTGAGATTTCCTACAGGAAAACAAAAAATACAGATTTTTCAGCACAATCTACAGCTTCATTTTTATGCACAACTATCAGGTTGTGCATAAAAGTGCGTAAGTAAGGTGCTTTAGGACACCAAATCCTGCAGACTACCAGGTTCCCTACAAATATACCACCATAAGATGAAAAGACATATTATTACTTAGGTCCTACGATCCGTTAGAGAGGACAGGCTATAATTTTAGTAGAAAGGATCAGACAGTGTGAGACAACCAAACTGGCAGAATTTATATCATAACGTTTCCAGTTACATCACTTAGCTGGTGAAACTCACCTAAAAGCTGTGGCAATTTCAACGTGCTTGTTCAAAATGTGCAACGGAAAGCACAACTGGAGAATCTTCCAGAAACTTTTCCTCAAAGGCACATCAGAGCTTCTCTCTTCACTGAACTGCCTTCAGCCTGCATGGTACATCACTGTACCCACAGGCAAAAGAGTGCATATGGGAGAAGAGTGGCAAGTCACGCACTGTCTGCTGGTTGTGCATCACCATCAGCTGACACCACATATTCTCATATGTTGATAAGGTGCTTTCTGATCACCCCAAGGTATCCTGTGGGGCTGTTTCTATTCCAGTTCTTCTCCTAACTTCAGTCCTATTCATAGCAAGAGATCCTTTAACATATGTACATGGAGGCTTTCAGTTTTAAGCAGTGAGCATGAGAAATAATACAGGTAAAGATTTACACAAACACAACTCAGCAGCTACTCGTACAAGCAGGCTGGGGACAGCACAGTCAGATGTGGTTGTCTGTTCAATCTCCAGGGTCTTGTAATATTTTCTATACGTCTATAAGAAAGAAGGAATTTCTCCATCAATATTTATGTTGTGCTCATGTTTCTGGCCCCAAAGACTTCCTATTGCATACACCAAGTGCTGGGCCAGCCCTGACCACTCACATGCTGCCACTGTGTAACATACACATTCAGCCAAGCTAGGCTAATCAAAAAAGAATCATTCAAATGAACTCTGCAGTGAAAGACTGAGCTAAAGGCCTTCTTTGATAACATTTGCATGTGAGTCATTAAGCAGATGCAGTGCTTAGAATGAACATTGCTCAGTAACTCCTCTTCATTTTTGTTGATTATGTTATTGGTTAACAATAGTCCGCAAACATTTAGATATGTTTTGAGTAATGAATCACTGACTGCTTTTGTTAAAGTTTGGAGAGATCAATGCTTTTTAGGCCTGAAGTGATGTGTGTGATCCTCACCCCTGTTATGAAGTTATTTCTATTGTCAGTAAGAGGCTGGTTTTTCAAGTCCTACAGTAGAGATTCTAGTCCATGGCAGACATAGATATAATAGAATAAAGGGAAATATTCCTCTTTTTAGAAATACTTACGTGAGTTAAAATATATGGAACTTTTAAAAACAGTAATTATCTGCACAAATAACCTTTACTTTTTTCACATATCACATTTTACAGTCTCAAAAATCATCAGCAATCACAAGCTAGCATACACTTACCTATGAATGTCCATGAAAATTTAATGTTTGGCCACATTAAATCTGGTTATACCACCACAAAAAGCAGAAGAGACCCACTGCATACAGCAGACAGGCCTGTACTACATTTTAACTTTTACAGATGTTCAGTAAGTTTATTTTTTAATAAAATACCACTGTTTAAATACCTGGAAAAGAGAACAAATTTTAAATAAAAGTTCATTAAATACTTATTTGTATGTTCACTTGACCTACTTGCCTTTATTACCATTGTCTTTGGTTTCACCAGTTTCCAAATTTGTTTTTATATTCTAAGAAGATAACATCATATTTCAGAAAGCTTCTGCTGTCCTCAGCGTGGTCAACATTCTATAAAGACAAATGGGAAATGGGTAAAAAGTGACCCAACATAATTACTCTCCACCTGAAATATTAGGTAACTTATTCCTGAATAAAATAGAAAGCTTTTTCTCCACAATACCTTAACCATCAACTGTCTAAATTAATCAAGCTATCAGCCTAGATTTTAACTATCACAAATGCTGTTTTCTAAATACTGTAAAACACAAGATCATGCAGTTTGTTCTTCATAAATTCTTTCTTCTACACAAACAACTGTCTTGTCATTTCTTGCTATTTTATACTGAATATCTTTCTTCTGGGAGCTTTGTGGTGGGTTTTTTTTTTGTTGTTGTTGTTGGTGGGGTTTTTTTGTTTGTTTTTTGCTTTTTTGGTTTTTGGTTTTTGTTTTTTTTTTTCAACCTACTTATAAAAATCTGGTTTCTTGGTAATTCAGCTTGAGTTTTGGCTTTAGGGTACAATCTCTCCTCAGGTAGTCAACTTTGCCATCTAAGAGGAAGTGAGGGATCTGTTTAATGGAGACACTTGCAGTCTGGTTGTTCATATAGATCATGTGTACCAGCCTCTTGTTCAGTCACTGCAAGGTTCTCTTGTGGTAATTGGTAGGTTCATTTTCAGGTTGATTTGCCATGTAGCAGGCTGTGATCTTTAGTATATGCCTATTCCAAGGCTACTGTTAAGAAAAGAACACAGCATTTCAGCAGTAATGGATAAAAGAGTATCTCATTTTCCTCTTACAAAAGAGCACAACCAGGATGGCCAGCCAAATACCCTTCAGGAACACAGCCTTATGCCCCCTTATAAAACAGGAATACTTTAGATATGTGATGTGCAGGTATCAGTGGACATCTACATGCTGGTCATTCAAGGCTACCAACTCTAGAGGTAACGTGATCTATGGCAGCTTGAAGGTCTGCCCCCTCAAGTTGGATTCCCCCATCTGGAACTGGCAAACTTGACCTTGATTATATATTTCAGTTCTGTCCAAACCAACCTCTAGCTGTCTTGTCATTTTGAATTACCTCAAAATCTCTATCTGCGCTATTAAATAAAAGAACAGTGTGGAATGTTGCCAAACATCAACTATTTGTGCTGTTAGAGCAGAATGTGGCCAGATCAGCTAGTACTTTCCTAAATGATTCCTGGGCACGGGCAGATGAAATTCCCCATGGAGAACCTGGAAGTTGGTTCTTGGTTTGGTGGCTCAGACCGTTGAGGAGTGGGATACAGAAACTCCTCTATCGGGCCACCAGTGTGAGACAACATGCACTGACATAGTTTACCAAGACAGATTTGGCCAAAGTAGGTAAAGAAACCACTGCCAGATGTCAGGAAATGGGATCTCCTTATCATCGTCTCCATATCACACAATCAAACAAGAGTCTGGGTTGGAAGGGACCTTTAAAGTCCAGTCCATCTAGTCCAACCCCTTGCTATAAACAGAAACATCTTTAATTAAACCAGGTTGCTCAGAACCTTATCCAACCTGGATTTGAATGTTTCTAGGAATGGGGCACCTACCAGCTTTCTGGACATATGTATGTGGGTAGTCCTGTCTCCCAAGTACAGAACAGTACCAAAGAATGACTGCATCACCTCTAACATCCTTGAGTACAGAGAATGTACTCATAGACCTCAAAACATGGTTCTGGTGCTCTTCAGAGAGCCCATAAGGAATTACCCCCATCTCTCTCAGAGGCTTCAAAAGCCTGACAGGACATCTATCTTCCTGAGTCGTAATACTGAAGAACCACAGCACTACTGACTGTTACACTGGTTGGACTTTCTAGCAATACTTATTTTTGCACCCTAGAGAATCAGTTCTGCAGAAACAGTAGGCTCTGCTTCAAAGTCCTATGAGATCCCAGTGGTCGAACATGTTCTGGACCAGCACAAATTTGGATGAGCTGGAAAACAGGACTCAAATCTCTGACTGGTAATGAAATTGAAAGACATAACTTAAAAGGATTAGAAGACTGAGTAAAGAATTTCTGCAGCCCTATAGCAGCCCTATTACAAGCTGAACTCACACTAATATGGGTCCTCTTTTCAGGGACAGAAAGGAAGAAAAGGCAAGTTTGATTCTTTATGCTATAGAATCATCGTTCTCCTGATCTATTAAATTGTGTCCTTTTAAAAAACTACATGACAAAACAAGTTATCAACAGAACTTCTCATTTCCGTTTCTTTTGAAGCTGACCAACTGAAAAAGGTAAAACAGATTTCCTTAAAGTTTTGTGAGGAAAGTATAATCCTATAGTGAACAGTGTGAACAGCAAATTTCATCCCAGAGTTAATTTCTGTAGCCCATTTATAAATCTTTGAAATACAGGTTTGTAATGGAAATACTGACAGAACCTTAACAATAGAGCTGCTATAATGAGATTTGTCATTTATGATTAATTGAGGATAGTCTTAAAACATCTTTTCTAAAAGCATCTTCTTTCCATCGGATTTATTCCCCATAAAGCTATATCATAAAAATCAGTTCCCCAGTTTTGTCAAGTGCCAGAGACTTTCTGCTTATTTACCCTTAATGATAATCCAAGCTTCTGACAAGTAATAATTTCATCTGTGTTACCTGAATCAAACTGATTTTGTTGAAAACCTACAAAAGCAAGGTCTAGGAATATGCAGTGTTTTTAATAATGTATTTCTAATTTATACATTGTTTAAAAATCTGTGAAATACAAATGGATTTTAAAAAATGCATGCCTAATTATATGATTAAATTAAGAATGAAAAGAAAAAAGTATGATTAGCTGAAGATTATTTTAAAAAATGTTTCATTGTAAATGTTTCACTTAGTGCATTAATACCACTTTGTGAATGCAGTTCGTTTACTCTAGTGTAATTGAATTTGCTTGTTAATCTGTTTCCAAAAGGTGTTCAAAAATACAGCTGTGCAAGCAAATGGAATTTTACAAAAATGAATATTTATGAAGATCCAGATTTCCTTATTCCCAAAGGAATGTTCAAGTTTTACTCTAAATCTTTAAAAAGATTTTTTATCTTGCTTCTTGCGTATATCAGTGATGTGGGCCGCTTATTAATCAATGTTTAACAATGTAATTACAGCTGGTTTTAGTCTTACTAGATAACACAGATTAATAAATGACCTGCAACTAGTGAAGTGTGTAGAAAGGGTAATGAATTCTTTCCATCAGCACAATAATTTATTAGTAATAAACAAAGAGTATGATGAATTAAAAGAATTTGTAGAGTTTCTGAATATTGCACCAAAAATTTCCAGATGAAAGCATTTAATCATGCAGTTTTCATTCATTTATTTCCTTTGTAGCAATTCTGTGAGCTATACTATGCTGAGATTTTCTTTCCTGAGCTGTGTTAAGAAGTCCATTCAAAACCAGGTTCCAGGGTTTTATATCAGCTCACACTGCTACACACCAATCTTACCTGTGACTGAAATTAGTGTAACTTTGATGTGAACTAACTAAATTCTTTTCATACAGCAAAACAAAATGTAGCCAAGCAAAGCTGTCTCTTAAGTGGTCAGAAGTATGTGGAATTCCTTTGGACAACAACATGCAGTTGAAGGTAAAAAGAAGCAGCTATAGAAGCAGCCTGATTAATGTGACCTGTCAGTGAAGTAGGGTTATCACACATATCTGCATGATAGAGAGATGTAACAGCAAAAAACATAAGCAAATGTAGTTTTAAAACAATCTTGTTATTTTAGCCTCCTTATGAACTCTTCTGGCTTTTCATCATTTGGATACAGACAGACACCTTTTGAAATCAAAGCTACACCTTTCTGATAATTGTATAATTCCCTATGAACAGCAAAAAAGAAGGTGAGAAAAAAAATGTAAGGCATAGAAAATACAGTGTACCCGATGGCATCAACAGTAATTGCACCAAACAGCAACAAAACTGTTAAGTGACTACGACAGTGCCCATAGCGATAACCCAGTACATCCCCTGTACAGCACAGCAGCCTCTTCTTTTCATGTCTTTGCTCCTGCTACTCTGCTTCCCTGAGCTGTCCCTCTCCCCAGTTCAGCAGGGCAGAGGAGGAGGCAAGCTGTACACTTAATCTTCTCTCCCTCCTCTCGTTCCTCCAGCACAGTCTTGAAACAGAGCCAAAACAGTGAGAGAGCAGAGTCACGTAGATCTGCCGTGCCCTCAGGTGAGAGAGGGAGCTTCCCGAGGACAGGCATAGCTCAGTGAGGATGTGCAGAAGGCGGCAGTTCAAACATCCCCTGTCTGACTGTAGGTTACTGCCACAACCATAAGTCAAACTTCCTCAGGAACAACTCTCAGCCTCCTATAAAAATCAGGTGGAATGCTAATGGGGGGAAAGGTTGAGAGAGAGCTCTCCATTCTCACAAAAGAATGCAGAATTTTTGTTCCTTCCAAAATCTAATATTATGCAGATACTTGATACTGTAGATTTTAATTTTTTTTTAATACCCAGATAAACAACTTTTGAAAGCTTTAAGTGGTGTAACTCATCATAAGTTAGGTCACTTAGCAGGTAGAAATCTCAGCAAGTACATAAAAACACTAACTCCAGGGGCTCACATCAGGTAAGGCTCAGGCTCACAGCACTTGGTAATTGGAAGCGTGTGTGGAGGACTGTCAGGAGAGCTCAGGACCTACTGTGCTTTGACCAACATCCAGCCCTGTTATACATGTGCATCTAAACACTGCACTGACTTCTATGAGAATTGTATAGGTGGAAGAATTGCAACAAAGGGCTCTCAAAGTGACACAGTGACAGAAGGATATCCAGGGGGAACCTGAGGGCATGTTTAAAGGGAATTCACAAGCAGAAATCAGTGGGAATGTACAAGCTACGCCTAAAAATATGCATAGATTTCAATAGGTTAGAATAGGCTGTAATGAATTATGTAACTGTCATGAATTCTTGCCAAAAAGCCCCAACTAGCATAATGTTGTTGCAATTATGTCAATTCACAGGAGATAAGAGACTGGTCCTCTGTAAACAGTGTTTCGTGCATGAAGCTGTATTATCTCTACATTCCATTTATCTAAGACTACTGAATTTATGAGGAAATTATGTATGTAGACACATACATATGCATATTTGACAAATAAATGTACTGAAAAGTCTCAGTATGAAGACATACGGTAGGGTACTTGTTTTGAAAGAAAAGTATCTTAAATAATCTCCTAGTGAATCCAAATTCAGATAAAGCTCTTGCCAGCTGCCAGCAGTTACTAACAGGTACAGTAGAGGCAGTGCAGACTTAAAGCTATGTTCTGATGTCAGCAGGAAGGAATGTGACAAACTAGGGTATTTTGCTGAGCCTGATTAAGTACCTAAAATCTAGCTTAATTATGCTACAGCTGGTTATATGCAAGGCACATTATATGGCAGGACAAAGAGGCTGGAATAGCAGTAGAGCCTCCCTGTTTCTCTCTGAGAGGGGAAATCCTTTGCAAAGGCATGCCACAAGAAAACCTTCAGAGCACTGACTTGCATATCATAGCAAGGGGCAAAGCTAAGGCCAGGCTGGGGGAAAGAAGAGTGGGTTGGGACAGGGCTCCAGACAGCAAAGGCTGAAACTGGTCCTGCAGTGCCCCAGCCAGCTTTAGAAGTGTGCCATAATTTTACAGGACCTCAGAGCATTTTAGAATACGAGGGCATTTTCAGCTTACCAAATGAGAAGCATACAAAGGTGACTTAATTCATTTTCAGCCTGCCATGTCCTTCGACTGTAAATTTTAAGAGGCACACAATGGCAAATTTTCGGGTGGTTTTGTTTTGGTATTTGTTTGTTTGTTTGTTGTGTAGCAACATTCATTGACAAGCCTGTGACCATTTGGGGGAAAAACAAACTCCCACTACCCATATGGGATGATTAGGAAGATATATGTTAACAATGAGGAAGGAAAAAGTAGATCTTCTCTCCTGGAATTCAGGAGGTAGATTTCTTCTAAAATATCTTTGGCAGATGCTCAGGGTCTGGGAGACCCCCTTTTTTTTTTTTTTTTTTTTTTTAAATCTTAATACTGGAAGTTCACTTAGGTGAGTTAATTTCTTACTGTGGGGCTTACTGCAGTATACAGCAGTTATAGAATTTTTTCTGGTAGTGTACAAATGAAATAAGTGAATAAATACAAAATCATAATACCTCACAGACAGCATAATCTGGATTCTTTGGTTTTAAGGTTCAATCTGCCAGATATATTAATTAATTTCCTTTCCTGTATCATTATTTGAATATTTGGTTATATGTGAAAATGGGATAAAGAACAAAATTTAAAATGAAGAGAAACAGAACATGTTAATTCATGTATCACAATAAAAGATGTTGTTAGTTCATGTATCACAGATGACTTCAATGTTGTGGATTGTACTATTAGAAGGGAAAAAATAAAGTTTCAAATAAATTTATACAAGATAGTCTTTTTAGGCTACCAAAAAAGACTGTTAAGACCAAAATAATTACAGAGTGCAAGGTAGACACCTGTCTAAAAATTACAGTCTGGCTATGAGATAGAAAACAAAGTGTACTAGAAAATAAATGGTCAATTTAATCATAAACCCAAGGAAATTATAGGATGCTCCAATATACGTACTATGAGTTGAATATACTCGTTACCTATCAGATAAGCTGTAGACAACATTGTAGCAAAAGATTATTCAGGGTAGCCAGAATTAAGAAAAGTTATGCATTGGATTAGAAACCCTAACTCAAAGCAACTGGGCAACACAATGACAGATGAATTACTGTAGACAGCTGCCATGTTATTCATGAGAAAGAAGGAGAAGAGAAAAAACCACAACTATTCAATCACATTGATGGACTCTAAATTCATTGCAAGCACTTAAGAAAAAACCTAGACATTACTAGCAACACTACAGTTCAGTGACAACTGCTTATTGTGCTATCATTATCAAAAAAAAAGAAAAATAGGCAAAACAAAGAAAACAACCCCAAACAGAAAAAACCCCAAACTGAAACCACTCCACAAAACAACCAAAACCTACAACACACAAAAAATTGATGTATAAGAAACCACACCCCCCTGCACCATTTAACTCTTTTTATCACTACAGTTCAAATCACCTTCTCAAGAAAAACATGTGCAAAAGGACAAATAAAGGATTTCTTGAAGTTAAGTGCTTTTCACCTGAAAGAGCATGAAAGATACTTAGTGTTAAGTGTCACTCTCATTCAG
Source organism: Chaetops frenatus (assembly GCA_013400775.1). Lineage (NCBI taxonomy): Eukaryota > Metazoa > Chordata > Aves > Passeriformes > Picathartidae > Chaetops > Chaetops frenatus. The sequence goes on along the minus strand of VZTR01024808.1, from coordinate 5,032 downwards.
CTGGAGTATCACCTAGCTCTCATCTAGATCAATGGAACTACTTACATGAGGAAAACATTATCTGAACTGAGGCCTTAGATGGGAAACAACTAAGCATTTGCTTGGCAAATGCAGAAATTATATTAATTAAAAGAAAAAAAAAAAAAAACAACCATTCAGTGGTGCATGGGGTGAAATTATCCATTTGTGGTGCATGTTTTCATGGGAATAGAGATAGCTAATCTGGTTGCATGGAGGACAGGAGGGGACCAGAGGCAATGTTCCAATACTGTCTGTATTTGTCTGTATTTACTAATCCAGGCATTGGTTAGCTTGCCCTTTAGGGTCTACTACAGCAAAGCCTTTTTTCTTCATTATACAGCCATGCAGCTTAATTTTATAGAGGATTTGCATCAACACTGCATTTGTATTACAAGATTATTACCCTAGACAAACCAGAATTGACTCTATAAAGACAATTTGTTAGGTACTTCTATTAACCTTTGTCACACTATGGTAAATACTAAAGAAATCACATCCTGAAACTACAGTTGGCAAATTCAAACCAAAAGGAAATGCATTCTGAATAAAGCATTACTTACCCATGAAACACACTATCACATGCACTTTCATATTTAAAGGAGATAAAATATGCTAGATCTTGTGATTTAGTGTATCTGGCAAGCATCAAGTATCTGAGGACAAAAAAGCTTCCAGCAAAAATAGTATGTGTAGTACTTGTCAGAAATCTGGTTTACTTGCAGTGGATAATGAGAGATCAGTTTTGGGGAGAGGTAAATCCACAGGCCAGGACAGAAGTGGCAATATATTTGCAAGGAAACTTGATAGAGTATGAGAATATGTGGAAGACGACAAAGACGGAAGGCTGCAGAGGGTTGTACTCCCAAGAGATGCAATTCTTAAATTATTCTACTTCAAGGAACACCTTCTCCCATACACTTTGGCAGCTTTCCTGTCAGTAGGGATGCTCCACATCACTACACTTCCTGGATCTAGAGGTGAAAGCACTGGAACTCCTGCCATTGCAATCTGTAGTTTCTCTTTCAGAACTAAATAAGGGTTATTGCATCTGTTCTTTTATCCTTTCCCCTCCTACCTCCTAACACAGAAGAGAGACTGAGAGAAGAGATGTTTTTGTGCTCTCTCACAGAAGGAAATTGAGAGATTGAGACTGGCTGTAAGAGGAGGTAAAATATGGAAACAGAAAATCTACTGGGTCTGATTTTTCACCTCAGCTGGGCTGAAAGAAGAATCTAGGACTGTCACAGATGGAAGTGATCGGATGTCACTTGTACTGAATAAGAACAGGAAGATACTAACCTCACCAGAGCATATTGCTAGAGTTTATCTGTCACTTACAAGTAATTAACTAAAATATGAATTAGCTGCCCTTATGCTCTTCTGTGCACAATTTTTAGTATGACAAACATCTTAGGAAAATTGAAGCTTTAAATCTTACAAGGAATTGAAATCAACAAAGAGCTTATATGTGCAGATATGTGTTGTTGCACTCAGACACAAAGACACTCCTTTAATTCTTAGGTGAGAAAGGAAAATTATCTCCTTTCAGAATATCTCTAGATGCTATCACAGGATGATGGCACTGGCTTGTCCTGCTCAAGCTTCCCAGGGGAAGGTGCACAGCACAATGTGATGTACTAACAGACTGAAGAATGATCAACAAAGAGACAGTATGTTCTCCAAAAGCTCTTGTTCCTCAGTAAAGCAATTTCCAAATTCAGGTTTATCAGGGTAAATAGTCTCACAGGACCCAAATACAGCATGCTTTTGGACCCTCTAGAACTCTGCTGTTGTTCCTTGGGAAAGGCAAAGGCATTTTATGTTCACTGTAGGTGTAATGAAAATCTAATTTGTACTGTTCTGTAGAACGTATTTCATTTCCGTTAAATGGCAAGATGACACACCATCTTACCTCTATTTCTGGACACTGTTTCTCAAAGTGTATTGAAAATTCATAAATTTGGAAAACATGATCTATGTATCTATTTAGCACAGTACAGCTTTAAATCTCCCAAGAGAAAATTTGACAGTGAATTTTTATTACCATTCTGATATAAGTAAAGACTTTAAAGTGTGAAGCTTTATGGCACTATTTTTGATTTGTGTTAACTAAAATAGTTTTTAGAAACCCAAAACCAAACTGGTATTTTAACTAGAAAAAGAACTTTTTACATGAGCATGCTTTTCAAGCAAGCCAGGCCTGATTTTCTAAAATTTCTTTGTGAACCAATAATATTTATTTAATACACTGCCTTCTTTACTATAATAGAGCTACTCTGACTTATAAATCCACCAGATAATATGAAATTGACAATGTATGAAAAATTCATCTCTGGTCCAGATTTGGAATGTAAGTGCCATTACATCTGCAAAACTAAATGCAAACTCTGATATAATGATTTATTCTACATATATGAATTACAAGTGAAATGCCACAAAGCCACTGAATTTTATATTAAAAAGCATACAAAAACTTGACAAAAATTGCACAAAAATGTGTACAATGTATTTCATAGAAAATCTTGTGCATGGATAAAAACCGCTTAGGGATTGCTTACATTAAGACCAAAAATTCAGGGCTTAGAAGATCTTTTTTATTATTTAAATCTAATTTCTTCTTTTGCTACTGTAAAACAGAGATCAAGTGTTTAGGTTTTTTTCAAAACCAGTTTTGAGGATCATTCTTCTGTGGACAGAACCAAGACTCAATATAATTTACAGAAACTGTGTCTGAAGCTAATCTTCAATAGTTTTTTGAAACTATTGAAATTTCACTTCAGCCCTGCACAAAATAGGAAAGAAAGAACAGCTGAATATTGCAAGAAGAAAATTTGTGAAAACAGAACTTTGTAACAACTTTCAAATTATGCTCATTTCCTTACACATGCTTGTGTAGCCCTAGAATTCATCCTATATTTCTTGTGCCACAATTTCAGATTGAGTTGTGGTGAAGGTAGAGTTAGTCAATTTTAAGGGGGAAGGAAATTATTTAATTATTTCTCCAGAGTCTGGATAGAACTTTGCAATTCAGTATAGATAAGCTCAGCTAGTATGAAGTTAGTACCAGCTTGGTAATGCCAAGAAAATCATTCTAACTACAAGCAAAAATAAAAGACAGAATATAGCCTACAGACTTTAAGTTAGGAGAAAAAGGATGAAACAGAACAAAACAGAATAAAGAGACAGTCTTGGATTATATTGTTCTTTTCCCATTAACCATTTCCTTTGGTGGTGCCTGAATACCAATACACTGAGTTGAATGAAATTCCCAGTTCCTTTTTTTCCCCCACCTTTTTTCTTCGTTCTTCTCTCAAAGGTTTTGTTACCAAATCTGAGGATTGCAGTCCATTTAGTCTGAGTATTTTTGTTCAGTTGTATTATATCTCTTTTCTGTTTTTCTTTGTAGAAGATCTAACACAGCTGGATAAGATGCAATACAGGGTGTGCATCCTACAGAATACAATGAAGTATTAGAAAAAACTACAAATAAACAGAAGAAATGGAAAAAAAATCAAATTAATTAAAAAATATTTCTAATTCTTCATCAATATCACAAAGATTGAATGTGCGAGAAGCACGAAAAACTACACCCAACACTGACACTCTCAATGTATATGGAAAGTTTTGGTGTAACTGTGAATACATCCATGACTGTTTTAACAAAGCAGTACATATAATATGTAATCTTTAGCTTAATTTACAATCATCAGGAAGACAGGACATTTAAAATGAATTGATCAGGAAGATGAATACACACCTCTTTTTTAAAAATCTCTTATTTAATTTCTTTATACACTCACACAAATATCCTTTGTGTGGTTAATATATTTACATAAGTTTGAGAATCCATGTATATGATCTGATACATATATCACACTTATACAATATAAAATTGTATAAAATAGTACAGTATAACCTGTATAAATGCAGGTGATGATATAAAATTCTGGCCTAATACTATATGCAGGAAAACATCTTGTTACCATTAAAGCCTTTCTCCTGTAAATGTGTCCATTTACAAAGTTTCTACATTTTTATAAACATAGTCATTCAAAGCCTCAATGCTTTTTTTTTTTTAGTACATTCTGTAGGTTAAAAATTGTATTTTTGGCTTATTGATATAGTAAAATGCTAGCACTTCATGCTAGAGAAATTGTGGAGGACTAACTAGGCTGAAGACTTCCTACATCTTCTTTAATCACTCTGACAATATATGCAACATGAAAACTAACTTCGCCCATGAAAATTGGCCAAGACACAAAATCCCTACATGTATTTAAAATAGCCTTTTAAAAAGAAGATAAGGCTACTCACTGTTCTGTACAGCTCCCCTTTCTGAGTACATGTGCATGAGGATGGGAATGACAGATGACTGAGGATGAGAAAATCAAGTCTGTACTATGCCTACACTTATCATGGTATCCAAAGTATCAACAGAGCCTTCTGAATGAAACAGAAAAACTGTCATATTCTAAGCCATAACAATTATTCAGCAAGTGAGAGAAATACAGCACATTTTGGAGCCTCTCTCTACAGCCTTCTCGGAAGTAACAAGGGAAAGTGCTCAAAGCCCAGAGTATGGGGGCTGTTTATCTGCCAATGCTGAGCATTGTATTATTGTTATTATTATTAGCAGTAGTAATTCTAATTTTTTCTTATTTACCTAAAGGTTCCATAAACAAACCTCCCTCCCAGTTTAAATTCCCATTTATGGCATAACATTTGCTTTATCAGGATCCGCATCTGCGTAAGGCGTGTTTCGGATTCTCGCATAACCTTGCCACCGAATTGCAATTACACCCTTCGCTCTTCGCTGCCTTCGCTTGCTTCCGTGTCGATGGTCACTTATTCTGTTTACATGGCAGTATCTATCCTCCGAAAGGACACGAAGATGCACTTTCAGCGGAGCGGTACAAAACCCGGTCCGTGCTGCTCGGCATCGGCCCCGGGAAGGTTGCGCGGGACAGAGGCGGAGGCAGGGGCCGAGCAGGGGGTGCGCAGGGGGCGCGGA
>VZTR01024805.1:75036-93940 GCA_013400775.1 Chaetops frenatus | reverse complement strand
CTCCCCGCACCGGCCCCGCCCGGACCCCGCAGCGGCGCCCCTTGAAACCCCTCCCCAAAAAAAACCCCTCTTTTCTTTTTCTTTTTAACGGTTTTCTGACCTTTCCCCGGCCGTTTTTTTACGACGCCTCGTTTTCACAAGGTGTCCTGGGCGGTGCACGCCCTCGCTGTCTGCCGCGGTGTGAAGCATCTGACTTGAGCTGCGCAATTAAAACCGAATTTTTAATGAGCTCGGTTGCGCACATTTCAGCTCCGTCGGGAGCAGCAGCAATCCTGGCTGTGCTGTCCTGTGGTGCGTCATTTTTCAATTCGGAGAGCTCTTATCTGTGTGTGAGAGCAGTGAAATCCCCACAGCGCCGTGGTAAAAAGGGGGTCTTTGTCTGAGTACCTTAATTACCGTGGAATAAAACTGACTGAAGATGCTTGAATATCACACAGATCCTGCAACACCAGCAATTCCATAACCCCTCCAGTATTCCCAGCACTGTCCATCAGCCCTATGAAATGCCTGGAATCACTGACTGCAGTGACCTACCTTGAGTGCCTTTTGTTCAGCAGCTCTAATTCTGTTTAGCAGTTTTTATTAGAAGGAGCAGGATCCCCGTGCTGGCTGTTGAAAGGCACATCTCTTTGTTACCTAGGAACCCACCTGACTGACCTTCTCCCAGGCTTGGCTTCTGGAGTCTTATTTTCTTGGCCATGGCTACTTCTGGTAGGTAGAAAATTCTGTGCTAAATTCTCGTGGTGTTTTCTTTTTTGCCTCCTGATTTCCTTGGGAATGACTTAAAAAACCGAATCTAGCGAAAGAAGCTGCTGTCACCAGGCTTTTCACCCATCTTGGGTGAGGCTGTTGAAGCTGGGTGGTTGTGAAAACACCCCAAAAGAGGAGTCTGGCAGCAGATGGGCTTCAGCTCCCTGCAGCCATCTGCTCCCTCGGCAGAGCTGGCTGTCACTGACACATCTCAGGGACCACGCGGCTGCAGCTCAGGAGAGAGAGAGAGAGAGAGAGAGCCCTGCCTGCACATTCCTCTAAAAAACAGGGTTTTTTTTAGTTCTTGGCTCTCTCAGGTTCCAGGCAATTCATCCCCAGGTTTGTCACTGGAGAGAGAATCGTTTTGGGTTTGAATTGATGAACTTGTTTTCCACGATTCGGGATGCTGAAGGTAAAATAAAGCAGCAGGTGCTTGGGTGCTGTAGGATCACAGAAGGATTGCGAAGGAGATTTCCTCGTTTTTGAGCAAAACTCCTGTTGTGGAGGCTCTCCCTCAGGGAACTTCGTGGTGCTGAATTTTTGAAGGCTGAGCCAGTTCCTGCATAAAATCCTGCTTTTCTGGCTTTTTTCCTCCCATTCCAGATATCCAAGTGAAGGAGCTGGAGAAGAGAGCCTCGGGGCAGGCCTTTGAGCTGATCCTCAGCCCCCGCTCGAAAGAGGCCGTGGCAGAATTCCCTCTGTCTCCCCCAAAAAAGAAGGATGTGTCATTGGAAGAGATCCAGAAGAAGTTGGAAGCAGCAGAGGAGAGACGCAAGGTAAATCTGGAGCAGCTGAAGTGAGCTCTGCTCCACCAGTTTTGGGAGGTTTGGGGCTCTTTTTTTATTTGTTGCTTGGGATAAATGTTGGTGGTTTTTTTTTTTTTGAATGGCAAATTGAATATTAATGCAACTTGCTCATGGAATCCCTGGGGCTCTTATGAAGCTTGGTTGGTCTGCAGAACCATGGCTTTGATTCCAAAGTGATTTTGAAGAAAAACTGGGAGGAAACGTAGCTGAGAGGGGCAGCTCTTTCAGGAAGAAGCTGTTTTTCTTGTCTTCCAACACCAGAACAGATGAATTTTCTCCTAGAAAAGGCAGCAGCAAATCTGTAATGAGAAGTTGGGGAATAAATTGTGTGACTGATGAAAGATGTGGCTGGGGGTGCAGCCTGGAGCCCTGGAGGGTGGCGAGGCTTTGATTGAAGTGAGCCTGACCTGAATCTCAGTGAGGAGGGAGGATCTTCAAGGAGAGTTCCATCAACATTAACATCAAAAAAATGCCCGTGTTCCCTCTCCAGAAAGATCCCATTTAGCAAGATCTGCAAGTACTGACAGAATCTGAGCTTTGCAGGTAGAAGTGGTGGTGAAATGCAGGTTCTGTGGGTGGGTGGGGGAAGCCCCAGGAGCTCTGTCCTGCAGCACCCAGCTCCCTTTTGCAGCAAAAGGACACAAAATCCTCTCAGCTCCCGTGGGCTTCCCCTGCTCTGCCCTCAGAGCCTGCCCTGTGTCTTGGCAGTCCCACGAGGCAGAAGTGCTGAAGCAGCTGGCAGAGAAGAGGGAGCACGAGAAGGAGGTGCTGCAGAAAGCCATCGAGGAGAACAACAACTTCAGCAAAATGGCAGAGGAGAAGCTGACCCACAAAATGGAAGCCAACAAAGAGAACCGTGAGGCACAAATGGCTGCCAAGCTGGAGCGCTTGCGGGAGAAGGTGGGTGTGGGGCCCTGGGAGAGGGAGCTGGCCCTGCTCCCTGCTGGGAAAAGTGGGTGAAAACCCCCCCAAAAAACCTCCACACGAGGAGGGTGCCCTGAACAGGTGGGAGGGCTGTGGTGGCATGGTCTGGTTATGGAATCTGCAAAAGGCTTTGCAGAATTCCAGCTCTGAGAGAGGGGTGGATTGAGCTGGAGCTGCAGCTTGAACCCCCTGAGTGCCCCACACTGGTGTGGGAATCCTTGGCCAGGTCTCACAGCCTCCTGCTGCTGTTTTTCAGGACAAGCACGTGGAAGAGGTTCGAAAGAACAAAGAAGGCAAAGACCCCGGCGAGGCCGAGACTGACTGACTCCGTTCTGGAAACTGAATCTCCCCCTCCTCCAAATATCCAAAGACTGTACTGGCCAGTGGTTTTATCTTTGGTTTTGGTTCGGTTATATATATATATTTTTTTTTAAGTTTCTTAGAAACTGATGTAGAACTGTAAAATTAGATCCAAACTGTACACTTGCTTTGGGGGCTAGAGGGGAGACCTTCCATGTGTCACTTTTCTAAAGTGTTGTCTTTCCAGTGTAGCTTTTTCTTCTTGTTGCATCCTTTTCTACGCCAGTGCACTCGCTCTTGGGTTGATGGCGGGTACTGTATCAGCTCTGTAAGACCTTTGTGCAAGGAATCTGTAGTAACTGTTCCATGCTGAATATCTGTTACACTTCAAACAAAAAAAAAAATCTCTGACTGTCCAGTCTGCTAAAATACTGCTGTAACCGAGTGACTCAATAAAGCTGCACAGTGCTGTTACCCCGAGTTCCTTCCTCAGTCAGGGTGGATGGAAAGGGCTGGAGCAGCTCCCCACTGCCCTGGGCAGGGCTGCTGTGCCCCAGAGCCTGGCATTGTGTGGCTGTGACAATCAGAGCTTTGTGTGACACCTCAGCCCTTGTCAGCTGTCCGGTGTTTGTGTCCCTGAGCCGCCTCCCCGTGCTGGGACACCCCAACAAACGGCCCTTGTTCCCCAGGGCTGAGGGGAGCCTGCCTGGGAAGGGCTCTGGGGGGGACTGGTGTGCCACAGGGGGACAGCAGAAACCCTGGGCTGCCCCAAGGGGAAAAGGTTTTGGGGGAAAATAATGGTTTTTTGTCTTGATGTCACTCAGCTGTGCTGGGGTAGAACAGCACCTGCCCCAGCCTGATCTGTTTGTTCCTTCTGGGCTGTGACAAAGGGAGGGGGGCTCTGAGGGACGATGATTTTTAGGTGGATTGGGAACAAAATTGCTGTGTTGCACCCCAAAACCCTTCCCCAAGGACACCCATGGGTGCTTGGGCTGCACTGGGGGCTGTGAACCTCCCCCAAAAACACCCTGTCAGAGCTCCCGGGGTGCCACAGCCCCAGGGAGGTGACACTGGTCTGAGGGAGACCTGCTCAGTCCCTCCCCTGTCCTTGATCCTGGCTTGGCTCCCGGGTTTAACTCCACACCTGGAGCACCCGAGGATGGAAAATCCACAGGGAATTGGTGTTTTTTTAAGGGACTCCCAGAGTCCTGGGCTGCTGGACTGTGGTGTGGGGTGTGATGGAGAAGGAGCCTCAGTGCGGGAAGCTTTTCCCGAGTCCCAGCGGGCACTGCCGAGCTGTTCTCACCCGGGAGCTGATCCGCGAGAGGAGCAGTGGGACACAGCCGGGGACTGCTGCAGCGGGCGCGTCCCCTGAGGGATTTCCAGGAGCGTTTGGGGGCTCCCCAGCTCGAGGTAAGAGAGAGTCTGTGCTGCTCCCTGCTGGGGAGAGATGCGCCGGCTCTGGGGCTTTGGTGGCTCCTCCCGACGATGTGCAACACTGAGGACACCGGGGTGGGGTCAGGGTCTGCCCGGTGCTGTGAGCACAGGAAAACAGAGCTGAACTTTGAGACCAGGCCTGTGAGTGCACCCAGGAAAGGCTGAACACCCGGCACGGTGCAATGGAGGCTGGAGGGAGCCCTGGAGCAGCTCCCGAGTGCCACACGAGGCACAATCAGCAATCGAACCCCCCCAGATCTTAATTTTAATGTCGTTACCTGCTGAGGAAAGAAAGTCCCCAATGCCATGTGGGTTTTTTCTCCTCTCTCCAAACGTGGGGGAGGAGAATGGCAGCTCTGCCAAACCCCAAATGGCGCTGGAGCCTGAAACGACGCTAAATGTGAGGTTTGGGCTTGCCAGAGCTGTCAGAGCTCGGCAGAGCCTTCTGTTCCCTCCTCTTCCTTCTGCTTCACGTGTTTGCCGTGCTTGTGCTGAGCCGGGGCTTCAGGGCCGGGCCCGAGCCGAGTCTGGGGTCTCTGAGTGCTCCTGGGGGGGAATTTTGGGGGGTGGGAGGAGGGAGAGGACAGCAATGACCCGAGAGCAGGGTAAGGGAGGGGAATGATCAGGCCAGGAAAACAGAACTCAAGGTCCCTCTGGGCAAAGCTGGGCTGGAAACAGGTTCCTTAAAAATAATAAACAAAACAAAAAAAAAGACAAAACCCCCAAAGCTCCGCAGCTTCTTCTCTCTGCGTAGGGAAGGGAGGGATGTGGGGCCGTGTCGGGGGTGCCAAGGGAGGAGCAGCGGCTCGGAGCAGCTCCAAGGGGCTGCGGGGACCGCGACCCCCGGGCCCCCGCCCGGCCGGGAGGAGCAGCGGGCGGAGGAAGCGGCGGGGCCGGAGCGGGGCGGGCCCGNTCATCCTCACCCGCTGGGGGGAAACATCCCGAGGGAGGGAGAACCATCCTGGGCTGCCCCGGTTGGGCAGGGCTGGAGCCGCTGCTCTGCGGGGGCTCAGGTGGATCGGGGGCTGATCGGAGCTGGAGGAAACCCGTGGTGATTTGAAAATGAAAGCTGGCTGTGCTTTAGGAGGCTTTGGGAGGCTGCGTGCCGCTGTGTGGCGGGAGCAAACAGGGATGTAAACAGCCGGGGGCGAGTCTTTATCATCAGAGAAAAATTCAGCGGGAGGGGTGGATGCTGCTGGGGAAAGGAAACGCTGCGGAGGAAACGGCGGGCGTTGGAGGCAGCCTTACCGACAGCTCGTGGGGAGGTGGAGGGTGTTCTTCGGAGTACGAGGAGGAGGAAGGATTTCCAGGATGCGCTCCCTTCATAACGGAGCTTTGCTCCAGGCCCGGTAGCTGGGGAAGAGCTCGGCAAATTCAGTCCTGCTCCGACAAGTTTTGGAGGAGCTGAAGTCAACACCGCTCCCTTCCCTGCCTCGTGCTTGGCTGCTCCCCCGCTGCTTCTGACACGGCATCTCCCCGAGCAGAGCCGGGGCCGCAGGGATTTCTCTCCTGGGAGCCGGACCGGGGCCGGGGCCGGGGCCGGAGCTGAGCCCCCTTCCCTGCACCTGGAGGGCAGCGGCTGCCCCGGCACTGAGGCAAGTTCTCCGGGCAGGGTTTGCTTCCAAACTGCCCGTGGAATTTAGGTCAAAACAGCTGAACTCGGGAGGTTCTGCTTTTGCTCTCTGTCCGTGGCAGCACCCGGGGCTGTTGCGGGTCAGAGCAGGAAGAGGTTCAGGGGGTGAATTTTTCCCTGGGCAGCCCGAGGAAGTCGCAGCTTTTCGGGAGGGTTTAGGGGGGCAGGGGAGGGTTGGGGTCGCCCTTTGTGAGGTGCTGCCCCAGCACGGGGGGGGGGGCCGTTTGGGGTGTGGGGTCTCTCTAAGCAGGCGAGGTGGGCAAAGGGCATTTGGGAGGGAAATGGAGCAGCAAAAGCCCGTTGTTTTCTGCATCTGTGCCCCTCGGATCCAGGCAGGAACGAGTTACAGCCTGACTTTGATGAGGAGATTACAGAGTTTTTTAAAAACAAACAGTCCCATCTCCACCTCCTCCTGTTCCCAAACTTTGAAGAGCTTTTCCTGTCCCTGAAATGATGGCACTTGCCAGGGGTTGAGGCGTAGATCAGCACTGGAGCTGGACGTGAATCAGGTTTTCTTCAGGACTTGTCTGAGCAAGAGCAGGTAAACTGGGGGGGGAGAATCTCATTTTGGGCACGTTCTGTAAAATAAATTTTTATGAAAAGGCCCAACAAGCTGGCAGGGCTGCCTTTATCTGGGTAAGGACAGCAGCTTCCAAAATGTAAATATGGAAATTGCTGCTCACAAAGATTACGCTGCTGGAGCTTGGTGGTGCAACAGGATGAACTCACTCAGGCCACGTTGTTTTTGTGGGAAGCTGCTTGGAAAATCAGGAGCTGAAAAAAGGAGGTAAAACTCCAGCTGCAGGAGTTGCAGCCTCTCTTAGTGGTGCTGGTTATTTCTGTTCTCAGATGGCCCCGGTGAGTCAGGGCAGCTCACCCCGATGCTGGTGGTGGGAGCACAGCTTGTTGGCATTTGTAAGGTTGCAAACAGTTTAAAGGAGGGGGAATCTGGAGTGGGAGGTTTGTTTAGGATGCTTGGTTTGTTTAGCAGTTCCCAAACTACAGGGAAAGGGGGTGAGCCAGGCACTGCTGTGACCTGGAGTGTTCATTACTGTCATTTAACCCCAGACTCGTGTCCTCTGCGTTCCCCCACAGAGCAGAGGCACCTCAGGAACTCCTAAACGTCCCTTCAGCCTCCTTTCCATCCCTGTTGGGGCTCCTACAGGGGAAAAACCCCAGGCAGAGCAATCGAACCACCCCTGCTCGCTGGTTTTTACATTAAAACCAGCCCTAAACAAAATCTTTTCCCCACCCCCAAAGGTACCTTTGCAGGTGCTCAGCCTCACCATGGCCGTGGCGGCGGCCGAGAAGCTCAGCCAGCTCTTCACCAGCGTCAGGCAGCTCCGGCGGCCGGCGGGGCCGCGGTGCCCGGGCACGGTGAGCAGCTCCGAGGTGCCGCGGGTGTTCTGGAAGCCCTACATCCACGGCGGCTACCGGCCCCTGCGCCAGCCCTGGCGTTATTACTTCTCCACCCTCTTCCAGCAGCACAACGAGGCCCTCAACGTCTGGTCCCACCTGGGGGCCGCGCTGGCGCTGCTGCTGCGCTCGCAGCGCCTGTGGCAGCGCGTGGACTTCGCGCAGGACGCGCACGCCCGGCCCCTGCTGATCATCCTGGCCGCCTCCGTCACCTACCTGACCTTCAGCAGCCTGGCCCACCTGCTGCAGGCCAAGTCGGAGTTCTGGCACTACGGCTTCTTCTTCCTGGACTACGTTGGGGTGGCCGTGTACCAGTACGGCAGCGCGCTGGGGCATTTCTACTACGCCATCGAGCCGGGCTGGCACGAGCGCGTGCGGGGCTTCTTCCTGCCGCTGGCTGCGGCGCTGGCCTGGCTGTCCTGTGCTGGCTCCTGCTACGCCAAGTTCCGCTTCCACCCGTCCTGCCCGCTGCCCGGCCGGCTGTGCCAGGAGCTGCCCTCGGGCCTGGCCTACCTGCTGGACATCAGCCCTGTGCTGCACCGCATCTGCACCTCGGCGCGGCCCGACCCGGCCCTGCTCTACCACAAGTGCCAGGTCTTCTTCTTCCTGGTCGGGGCTTTCTTCTTCTCCCATCCTTACCCGGAGAAGTGGTTCCCCGGGAAGTGTCACTTCGTCGGGCAGAGCCACCAGATCTTCCACGTGTTCCTGGTGCTCTGCACGCTGGCGCAGATCGAGGCCGTGGTGCTGGACTACGAGTCCAGGAGGGAGATCTACTCCTCCCTCCAGGGGGGCCTGGCGCACGACTTCTCTGCCCTGTTCCTCCTCACTGTCACCTGCTCTGTCCTCACGGCCACCTACATGGCCCAGAGGGTGAAGAACAAGCTGGGCCTCAAGGAAGAGTAAAGAAGAAATGAGCTCAGCCCAAATCCAGCCCTAAAGCCTCGAGATGCTGCTTCATGAACCGTTATTCAGCAAGTGCTTTCTATAGGGAGTGAAAGAGATGCTTTTTATGCTTTTTTAATCCAGCATAAGTTCCAGCTTGCTCTTAGAATGGTACACGGGTTCACCTCTGAATAAACAGTTGGAACAAAGTGTTTTGTGTGCCCTGATGGGCTGGGGAAGGCTCTGGGAAGCTGCCAGGTCTCCCAGCAGGAGATAAGGAGAGGCCATCTGGCCCCTGCTAGACTCTAACCCATGGAAACGGACCGAGGTGAGGTCGTCTAAACTGCTAAAGTGACAAATTAATTTCTTATCATTTCAGCCCCCTCTTACAGGGCTGAGAGAGTTGTTCAGAGCTGTCCATGCAGTGGCAGGGCCCCGAGGGAGCAGGATGGGCACAGCCCTGTCCCTGAAAGCGTGGGGAGAGGAGGGGTTGGTGCGATAGAGGAGCCCCAGGGCCAGGCCGGGAACCTCAGGGCTGGGAGGAACCTCAGGGCTGGGAGCAGGCGCTGCTGCCCCTGAGGTGCGCCCAGGGGGAAGCACAGGGCAGGGCAAGGCCGGGCCCGCCGTGTCCCGGCCCTCTGACAAAACTCAGCGACCGCTCCGCCCCCTCTGTCCGCGGTCCCGGTCCTGTCCCGCCCCCGCTGTCCCCGGACCTGTGCCCGCTCCTGTCCCCGGTCCCGGTCCTGTCCCGCCCCCGCTGTCCCCGGACCTGTGCCCGCTCCTGTCTCCGGTCCCGGTCCTGTCCCGGTCTCGCTCCCGCTGCTCTGAGGGGGCTACGGCCCCCCCCCTTTATATAGAAGATGCCTGGGTGGGCGTGGTTTCACCCCACATGTGGCCCCGCCCCTCAGTTCCCATTGGCCCGTCCCTGCCGGCGGCGCGCGCAGTGCGCGTTGGGGGCGGGGCCGGCGCGAGCGCGAAACCGGGACCGGAGGAAAAGCGGGACTGGGGAAGGACCGGGACCGGGACCGGGAATCGGGACCGGGATTGGAATCNGGCGGGCTCGGCACAGCCCCGGGGAACCCCCTGAGCCCCTTGCGGACGAGCTGAGGCTCCATTCAATCCCTGTATTCCATGGGGTGGGGTTGAGGGTTGATTCGGGGGTCTGGAGCAGATGAGGAGAGGCTGCGGGAGCTGGGCCTGGACAGGCTGGAGAAGGGGAGGCCGAGAGGGGATCCCATCCATCCATAAAATATCCCATCAATCCATACAAATATCCCATCAATCCATAAAATATCCCCAAGGGGTGCCAGAGGATGGTGCCAGGCTCTGTTCAGTGACAGGACAAAGAACAATGAGCATAAACTAAACCACAACGAGTTCCACCTCAAGGTGAGCAAGGACTTCTTTCCATGAGGGAGGCACAGCCCTGGAACAGCTGGGAGGGCTGGATTCTCCCTCAGTGGGGACACCCCAAACCCAGCTGGAGGTGTCCCTGTGTCCCCTGCTCTGGGTGACCCTGCCTGGGCAGGGGGGTTGGACTGGGACATCTCCAGAGCTCCCTCCAACCTCAGTTTTTCTGGCGTTTCCAACCCACATCACTCTGATGCTGTGTAATGCAGGTGGGAGCTGTGCTGAGAAGGGTAGAATTTGGCTTATATTAATTATTATTTTTCACTTGTTTCCTCCCTGCAGCCCCTCAGCTCCCAGCTCAGAGCACCCACCCAAATTCCCAAGAAGAAACAGAGCCTGGTGCTGCTGCCACAGCCTGGCACCAGGCAAACCACCATCCCCACCTTCTTCAGCTCCCACACAGGTACCTGGGCCTTGGGGGAAGGGGGTTCAGGTGTTACAAACCCATCTCTCACCTCTGGGCAGAAAAGTTCATTTTTAGGTGCAGAGGGTGAAGGTTTGAACTTGCAGGAAGGAGGGAGGTGCCTTGTGTTGGGAATTTGGATTTTCTGTTAAATGGTGTCAGGGGCAAATGTGGGATTTGATGGCTCCAGCAGGCCAGGGCAGTTCTCTGGGGAGTTCTGGGGGGCTTTTTGGTAACTTTGAGCAGCTGAAGGTGCAGCTCTGGTGTCTCACTCGAGGGGCTGCTGTGGACCAGCCCGGGGTGGGTGATAAACCCTGGGAAATGGGGCTGCTCTCACAATTCCCTGTTGTTTTCAGATGAAAGAGACAAAGAGAACTCCAGGCCGACTCCCTGCACCCAAAACAGAGACTGTAAGGCCTCGGGGGTTCCCTTGGCTGCCTGCCCTGTGAAGATCCTGCCCTTGCCACAGCTGGAAGGAGCCCAGGGAGAGCCCTCTGGAGCTGAGCAGGGGGTGCAGGGCCCATCCCGGGCATGGAAAACACCTCTGGATCCCCTGGAGCTCCAAATGGAATCTCAGAGCCAGAGCCAAGCCTCCCCTGGGGCCAGGGGGGATTCCTGGTGCTGCAGCTTCTCCCAGGGCTCGAGGATCCTCACTGTGGGGAACAAATCCCAGTTATTCCCTGGAGGATCAAGCTCGGGGAGCAGGAAAGCACAGCCCTGCAGCAGAGCCAGTTCTGGGATGGGCTTTGCTGGGACTGAGAGCACCAATCCTGCCCCAGGGGCTGCTCCCAGAGGGGTTTGTTCCCCTCCCTGGAGCCCGGGGGGGGCTCAGCCCCTCCGAGAGTGGGGTCAGATCCCAGTGGGGGCACAGGGAGGGTCCTGCAGGCAGCTCTTCTGCCAGGACTCCCAAGGGAACAGGGTCATTGCTCACAGGGACAGGGACAGGGACAGCTCCAGCCAGAGCCAGCCCCTGTTCACACAGGACTCTGAAGGGAACAGGGTCATTAAACACTGGTGAGAGACCTCAGGCTGGCTCGGGGCAGCAGCCTGGGGGTGTTGTTAAGGAACTGGGCAGAATTTGGGAAGTGGGGCTGTTGGTGCAGCCCCCAGCACCTCTTTGTTCTCTGGGACTTTGCTTTAATCCAAATAAAACGTGGGAGGTTGTTTATTATTATTTATGAGGGTTTGTTTCAGTCAGGATGACAGCCTGTCCTGTCCAGGCTGCACATTCCCAGAGCAGGGACTCTGCTCACAGCTCCAGCTCCACAGGCAGGCCCCAAAAAAATCCACCAAATTCTCATGCAGAGGAGCCTTGTGGGGACAGGGAGGGCAATCACATCACCCAGGGGCTCTGGGGCTGCATTCAGGAGGGCAGGAACTGCATCAGCTCCCTCTGGAACTGATTAATTCTTACATCTTCCTTCTCTCTGCCACAAAAACCTCTTCTCTCGTTTTTACTGTGGGGATGATGATTTAATTTTTCAAGGAAATTAAAGTGCATTAAGAAAGCCCCTGGCACCTGAACATGTTCATCTGCAGCTGCTGGGATTCCTCCCCACCCCAGGCTGCCCCAAACACCAATAAATAACCCCACAGACCATGGGTGTCTTATTAAGGCTCCATTTTATAGAAAGGAAAAAAAAAATCATACTTTAAATACAGCCATGAGGGACATTGCAGGGGATGTGGAGCTGGGGGAAACCTCTCTGAGTGAGGGGGAGCTGCAGCTACAGGCAGGGCCAAGCTCCTCCTTCCCTGCTCTGCTTGGGGTGCTGGGCCCTTTGCATTGGTGCAATATCAATAAATAGACCTTTGGAAGGCAAAATTAAACACAGGTTGGGGGATGAAGGGACTGGTAATGGAACATTCAGTTACTGGCAAGAAATTAAGGCCATTCTGTCATGCAACTGTGGGCTGATCTGTGAGAGAAGAAACACCCAGGGCACAGGAAATCTCTCAAGAGTGAGGGGGTGTTTTTTTGGGGAAAATGCCTTTTCCCACCATGATCCAAGAGCCCCCAAAGGCCTGGAGAGCTGGAAGCTTTCACAAGCTCACGCTCAGCAGCTCTGTACCATACTCAGGACAAAGGACTGGAGGTTTGTCCTGTTCCTAACTGGAAATGGGAAGTGGTTCTAATGCTTAACTGGAACCTAAGGAAAAGTGCAGGTAGAAAGAACTTCCATCCAGCAGCACTCCAGGAGCTCCCCACTGAGTCACCAAACACCACAACACAGGTGGAAAAGAGCTCCCCATCTTCTTGAAAAGGTTTTTCTCAAATAGAACACCACATGGAAAACACATCAAATCCAAAGGGTCTCTCCTAACAAAGTGTCCAAACCACATCTGATTCAGAAAAGAGGCAAAAGGCTCAATCCTTAGGAGAAGGCAGCTACTGTGGAGGAGATTTTGGGAGCTTTTGCTTACAGAGCTGAGTGACAGCAGCATCACTTCTCCTTCAGGGCCAGGTCCTCATCCTTCAGGGCAAATTTCCTCCTCAGGACCTCAGCGATGAGCACGGCTGGGTCCTCCTCCTTCATGGAAGGGCGGTTCCTGCATGGGGACAAAGCACTGGGAATCAATCCAGAGGCAAAATTCCTAATTAACAGCTCTGGATGGAGTATTTTCCTGCAGATTTTACCATCAGATGCTGTCAAAAGTGGAGGAGGTGCAAGAAAAACGCCACAAAACAACAAAAAAAGGGAAAATTCAGCCCATTCCTGTGGGGTTGGAAAACCTGGAACTCACCTGGAGCTCATTTTGTGGCTCCAGGGGGATCCTGGAAATCTCACCCTGAAAGCTCTGGGTAATTCTTATTTCACTGAGCTAATAACAAGTAATCAACCCAAAACGTCATTAATTATTTACAGCCTACATCCCTTCTACATAAATGAACCAGCAGCGAGGTGTTTGGGGCAAAGTCCTGGCAGTGTCTATTTCTTCATTAATTTTGTTGCACTGTGGATTTCTGCTTCCCTATTTCAATTTGGGAGATTCCAGGCACTTTAATCTGGTGGAGATTTCCTTCTGAGTTCTCCTGTTCTCAGAGCAATGTGCCTCCTTCAACAACTTCACACAAGCAGTTCCTTTTAGAAGATTTATTTTACAGGAGGCCAAACCTCAGTTCTTTTCCCTCAGGTACCATGGTTTTGTTTACAATATATAATATTAATAATAATTCCAGAGCTCTATTTTTTTCATAGCTGAAGTCCTCCCTTGCTCAGAAATCATTATGGGAGTTTAAAACATTCCTAAAGGACAAAATAAAATCCCCTTGGAATATTCTCACCAGACTGGAACAGGCTTTAGTTCACATTTGCTGAAACAGGCACATTTCTGTAAGTTCCTCACTCATTCCTGAGGCTTCCAAGGCTGAGTTTAAGCACTGAGTCCTACCCAGCTGCAGCAGAGAAACAGATGTAATTATCTTTTCAAGCACCTTTTGCATCTTTAAGCACCTTTTTTTCCTCCACTTAAAGAGCACCTGACCCTCTTCAGGCTTCCCAGTGCTGCCCAGTTGAGCTGGAGGAGCACAGGGGCTGCTCCACAACTGCACCAGAATTAGGAATTCAAGCTCATCAAATAATGAACACCAGTAATTAACTTTTCAGCTACCTGCAACTCTTCAGACAGCTTTAATTAAGCTGTAATAACCCCAAACCATCACTGCTGTGTGCAGGAGAGGCTGATGAGGGGGAAAAGGTTCAGCTGCAGCTTTTGTGTTGCTGCATTCCCTGCAAGAGCTCTGGATAAATCAGCCAAGGATGGAGGGGGTGGATCCTGGGCTCCTTCTGCCCACCCTGATCCCAGGATCTGGCAGCTCCCCTTGGGAAAAAGGGGTGAATTTGGTGAGGGCTGGAGGTGTGGCAGCCCCTGATGCTCTGGGTGTGGAAGCTGAGTGTGTTCCTCTCATCTGACTTGAATTTTTTTCAGTGCTGACAATCTGACTCCTTTCAAATCAGGCACAGCAGTTGTGCACAGCCACCACCCAGCGTGGTATTTTGGGCCAGGAAATCTCACACAACAGAATGCAAAGTGTGGAGACTGAGCTCCAGCACTGAGATCTGAGTGTGTGAAAGGCAGGAGGCACAGCCAGCACTGCACAGGGAACCTTCTCAGCTGGCCAGGACCTCGTCCATGGGGCACTTTCAGGAGTTCTCATGATCAGAACTTGTAAATCCCTCGTGAGAAAAGTGCAAACTCACCCTGCCCATGCCCTGAGCTGGGCCAGATGAAGAACCACAGAAGCTGAGAAGCTCCACGTGTTAAATCCCTGTACATTCCATGCTGGAAAAGCTGCTGAGCTTCCCAGCTGCTTGGGAATGTGGGGTGGGCTAAGACCAGCACTTTCCTCACTCTGAAAGCTGCCAACACACACAGGGCTGGTCTGCATCTGGGCAGTCACAGGTTTTTGTCAGGAGAATGAGCTAGAACAGCCAAACATTGGGGTAAGCAGTTTGAATTCCCCTCCACTATTTCCTATCCAGGAAAAAAAAAAAACAAACAACACCAACCAGGAATGTGTTACCATCAAATAAACAGGTATTTCCCCCATGGAAATTCCCTTCTACTATTTCCTGTCTGGAAAAAAACTCAGGATTTGTTACCAGGTTCTGCTTTAAAGAGGTATTTCCCCCATGAAAATTCTCCTCCATTATTTCCTATCCCAGAAAGAAAAAAAAAACCCTCAGGAATGTGTTACCAAGTTCTGCTCTAAAGAGGTATTTCCCTCATGGAAATTCCCTTCTACTATTTCCTGTCTGGAAAAAAACTCAGGAATGTGTTACCAAGCTCTGCTCTAAAGAGGTATTTCCCTCATGGAAATTCCCTTCTATTATCTGGAAAAAACCTCAGGATTTCTTACCAAGTTCTGCTCCAAAGAGGTATTTCCACTATGAAAATTCTCCTCCATTATTTCCCATCCCAGAAAGAGAAAAAACCTCAGGATTGTGTTACCAAATTCTGCTCCAAAGAGGTATTTCCCCTATGAAAACTCTCTTTCCTTATTTCCTATCCCAGAAAGGAAAAAAACCCCAGGATTTGTTACCAAGTTCTGCTCTGAACAGGCACTTCCCCCCAGGAATGAAGGACACAGAGCAGCCACCAGCAGCCAGAGCCTGCAGGGATTTGACACAAAACAAAAGGAGAATTTCAGGAACCACTTACAAGTCTTTGCTCTGCTTCATCCTATGAATGTCTTTGAGAATTCCCATCATGTCAGCAAAGCTGCTGGCCTTGGAAAGAGACACGGAGTCCTCCTCGTCGGGGTCCCTGGGCTCCGGCCGGCAGCTCTCGGAGCAGGGCACGGACCCCGAGGGCAGCACGGACCCCAGGGGCAGCTCAGACCCCAGGGGCAGCTCAGACCCTGAGGGCAGCACGGACCCCAGGGGCAGCTCAGACCTCAGGGACAGCTCAGACACCGAGGGCAGCTCGGGGCTCTCCAGCTCTGCCTCCTCCTCCGTGATGTCGCTGATCACAAAGGACGTGGTGGACTGGAAGGAAGGTCCAAAACAATGTACAGGAGAAGAGGCATTTGAGCTCCCTGGAGATAACAGGTCTGGGGTCAGCTGGGCAGAAGCTGGAGGAGGAAACAAGAGATGGATGGATGAGCTGGCAGCAAACCTCGTGGGACAGGTTTTCCACAGTGTAACAGAATATAAATCTAAACACAGCCCCTGAGCTGCACCACCCCCCTGCAATGGCTCTGCTGGAAAAGTGCCCTGAGTGAGGCTGGAGGAGACCCCAGAGCTCAGCCCCCAGCAGAAATAAAGCTCATGAAGACCCTACCTGACTCTGCAGCCACGATCCTGGCGATCTGGCTCCGCAGGTGACTCAGCTCGTCCTGGAGCTCTGTGGTTCGGCTCAGGGCTGGCAAACCAGGCTTCTTCAGGGCCAGCAGCTTCTCCTCCTGCTTCCTCAGGTTGGGCACTGAGGCGTTTCTCTGGATCACTGTGAAGGGACTCGGCTTCCACTTGTGCTTCAGAGGCCGAGTGTCACTTCTGGGGACAAAAACCTGTCAGTCACAAGCTCCAAACCTCTCCATGACAAAGCCTGGCCTCCCCTGAGACAGCAGAGCCTCCAACAGAACGAATGAAGCCTCTGTGTACCACAGATGTGCTCTCTGCAGCACAAGGAACACAGGAAACTGTGGCTGCCCCACCCCTGAAGTGTTCAAGGTCAGGCTGGACAGGGCATTTCAGTCCTGGAAGAACTCAACCCTTCCATTTCCTGACCAGAAAACCCCCTGGAGCAGGGGGCTGCTCTGCACAGACCAGTGAGTGAAACACAGCACAGGCTCCAGGCACTTCCTACAGGAATCCCTCTCATGGCACTTTGTCATTTTTTTCCCCCACCTCCTCTGGGGAAAAAGGTCTTTCAAGAGGCACCACATCAGGCCCTGGGAGGACTGGAAGTTGTGGCCATCTGAGCAGTGTCTGGCCTGAGCTCTGTGACAGAAACCAGCAGGTGAAAACCCACCTGACCCTGGCGTAGGTCTCCTCATCGTCAGCTGCGATCCACACGATGTCAGCCAAGGTGGGGACAGGGGGCACCTCGTTCAAATACAGGTCCGAGACACTGGGCAGAACCTGGCAAGAAGGAAATGCTGCTAAGGAGGTGCTGTTTGCTCTCCTGGAGCTGCCCCAGATGTGCTGTCAGAGCACCCTGTGCTTGTCCTTGGCCTCGGTGGCAGCTGTTGAACAGCAGCTCCAGCAGGTTTCCTTTGGTTTGCACAATTGTTTTAAGTTTTTTGAGCTGGGAGATAAAGCCCTCGGGTCTGGGCTTCCCTGTGTCAGCTCCTGCTCCCTCCTGCTCTGTGTGTGAGGCAGGAGGGGACACCTGATCCAGGCCAGGCGCTGCCAAGGCCACGTGCAACACTCAGCCAGTCCAAGGGTGACATCAGGGACTCTGGAATCCCTGGAACAGGCCCAGAGGGCACCAGGCTCCTTGGAGGTCACACAACAAAGCCCTGGGTCAGCAGCTCCACCTTTCCATCGTCTCCTCCAGCTCAGACATTGCCCGAGGAAGGATTTCCTCAAGCTGCCAATGATCACTTTACAAGAACAGAATTAAGGAAATAAAAATTCTTAAAATTAACTGTACGAGTGCAGTGGCTAACAACTCTGCAGATGTGTGGGGGCAAAACAGCATCTGCTGGCAGAGCCTTGTGCTGCCCCAGCTCCTGCAGCCACCCCCAAGCCCAGGGGTCACTCACCTCAAAGGTGGCCCTGGGACAGGGTTTCAGGGGGAGGTTGGAGCCGATCATCCTGACCACGCTGCGAGCTGAGCCATGGGGCTTGTTCTGCCAGATGGGGATGGTCTACAAGAACACACAGCACACAATTAATAAGTTGGTGCCCTTCTTGAAATGAATTAAATTGGAAATTCACCTCAACCATCATGAGTCTGATCTCTTGAATTTTTATCTTTTCACTTTTAATTGAGAAACCCGGTGGTAACTGAGGTCCCCATTTTACAAAACTCTGTTCAGCTGAACACAGGTGACAGCCAGACAGGTGCAGGGGCATTTTGAACATGGCTGTAGTGTCTAAAGGACTGAAAACTAACAGCACTCAGTAACAGGCACTGTCAACAGGCATTTGCACACAGGAAAACTTGGCAAAAGGAGGAAAACAGCAACACATCAGGGGCCCAGGAGGAAAACGCCATCAAAAGAAAGTGTCATTCAAGGGACACTCCTGCTTTCACACCATCTTTAGAACAAGCTTTGTTAAATATCCCAGAGCAGCTGTGAGTCTCCTTCCCTGGAGATATCCACTGCAGAGGATGCTGAGGAATCTGCTCTAGGATCCCTGCCCGAGCAGGGGCTGGACCAGGGGACCTCCAGTGGTCCCTTCCACCTGACCCATTCTGGGATAAGGCTGAACATTTCTTGGGTGACAGCAAGTGACAAATCTATCCAATGCCCGTCCCAGCCCAGGGCCATGGGGAAGAGCCTCGGAGGGTGTTTTCAGAAACAGCAACTGGTTTAGGGCTCTCTGGACACTTCTGAACTGGACCCAAAAGCTGAAGTGCTCTGCCCACGTTACACTCACAGGCTCCTGTGACAGGAGGCAGGACAAGGCTCTGGGCAGGGAACACCGCAGTGACAAAGCTCAGCCCACAACACAGCCAATAATTAATTTATCGCCGGGGCTCGTCCTGCACTCTGTGCCTGAGCACTGCTGCGTGTGACAGACCTGAAATTCCTGATGAGCGCTCGCGACTGGACCTTTGAGCCGGGGGACAGTGAGATGACAGATCTGGCTGGGGAGAGTGGCCAGGGGAAGGTGTCGGGGGAAGGTGGCAGGGCAGTTGCCGGGGAAGGGGACAGCGGCAGTGTCCGGGTGTCCCTGCCCCGTGTCACTTACGGCCTCCGCGTCCATCTCCGCTGGCTCAGCGCCGCCTGCTCATCGCACCCGCTCCGCCGCCTCTCGCTCACTGCAACACACAATGAGCGGCTGCGGGAGCGCCCCGGGAACCCCGGCCCGGCTCTCCCGAACCCTCCCGGACCCCCCGGTACCTGCGGGGCGGAGGCGCAGCTCGGCCCCTCTCCCAGCGCCGTGCGCGGCCCCTCCGCCGCCATCGCCCGGAACCAGAACCCGCCCCGCGCCCTTCCGGGGCCGCAGCGCAGGCGCTGCCCGGGGACAGCGGGGACAGCCCGGGGACACAGCCCGGGGACAGCGGGGACAGCCCGGGGAGGGCGGACAGCGGGGGACACCCCTGGCCGGGGGGACACCACGGTGAAAGGGGGACAGCGCGGGGACATTGGGGACACCCCAGTGTCGCGGAGACAGCCCGGGGAGGAGGGGACAGCGAGGGGACATTGGGGACACGGCGCCCCCGGCTCGCCCCACGCCCACCCGCGGCCCCCGGCGCAGGAAGGAGAGCGGAGGCCGAGCTGGGGGATGCACGGATGGTTTTACCGGGGGCCCTCCCGGCCGAAAT
>VZTR01024805.1:60335-75019 GCA_013400775.1 Chaetops frenatus | reverse complement strand
CGACATCGGCCCGGGCCCGCCGAGGGTTTCGGGCCAGGGCGTCACCAGGCGCGGGAGGGGCGGCAGCAGGACCCGCTCCCCTCCCCCGAGGAGAATGTACAGAACAAACGGCGAACGCACAGGACACGAACTGGCACGGAGTGATGGAGTCTCGGGCGGCCGCTGCTGTCCGCAGTGACAGGGAAGCTTGGCAGGGTAACAGGGACACAGGGGAGTCCCCTGTGACCCCTCGGGATCCCCCAGGACTGCTCCAGCTTGGGGGTGGCTTTTGGGCTCCCTCTGGCACTGTCCAGACTCATCCCCCTCTCCCGGGCTCTCCCAGGAGAGCTCGGAGGTGGCTGCCAGGAGGTCACGAATAACCAGGTGCTTGGTGGGATCCCAAAGGATTGCCCCGAGCTGGAGCCCTGGAGGGATCAAAGTTCCCGAAGGGAGGACAGGAGCTCTGGCTCCAAGGCTGCCAGAGCCAGCCTGTCACACTGCAGTGATAGTGAGAAAGTGCAGAGCTAATGCATAGTTACAAGGCCAACGCTGAGAAACATCCCGGGGTAAGGAATTAATCTCACTAAAGCAATTAGTGAAGTGACACTGGTTCAGCCCAGAGGTGCAGCTAAGCTCAGTCTCCAGGCTCAAGTGTGGACATGAAGGCTGGGACAGGGTGGGGACAGGGTAATTGTCATCCCCCAGGCTCCTCCCAGGACCTGGAGCCCAGGAATGAAAATACCTTGTCAGAAAAAAAAAAAAAAAAAAAAAAAAAAAAAAAAAAAAAAAAAAAAAGTTTTCCCTTAATCCCTTAATTTGATTTGGTCCAACAAAATTGTGCTTCAGAGAGCAGAAAAAGCATCACCAGCCAGGGCTGGCTGCAGGCAGCTACTGAAGATGCTTTGTCCCCTCAGATGCCTTAAAACCCGTTTCACTTAACCTCTCCTTCTCCAAATTACAAAATGATGCTCACCCTGTATCAAGGCATTGGCACAGAGTAGGAGCAACTGCTCAGGGTGGCTTCAGATAAGGGATAATGGCTTTGTGTCTCAACAATCTCTTTGGAAAAAAAATTCCTGAAAATATCTTTTTGTACTTCTGGCTTTTCGAACTGCCCAGTTCTCAACCAGGTGATGCTCTCAGGGCAGTTCCCAGAGGGAACTTCACAGCTCCTCACCCAGCACGACCTGGAAGCTCCAAGCAAACATGGACAGAGCACCAGCTCCAAGGGGACACTGGGAGAAGCCCCCAGAGCTACTGGGGGATGGATGGATGGATGGGTGGGTGGGTGGATGGNGTGTCCTTTAGCCTGGGCTACTGGGGGAGCTCCTGGGGGCTCTCAGACTGATCCTCACCAGACCCCTCTGAGCTGCACCAAACCTTAACACCCTGGTGGCCACTCCTGCTGTCCCAGTGCCACCCTCAGCACCTCCCCCAGGGGCACAGACCCCCCCCGAGTGAGGCCACCAGGTCACACAGGGCACTGGGGGGGCTGCTCAGAGCTCATCCTCAGCTCCTGGCTGCACAGTCCTGTCCCACAGTGTCACTGTCAGTGTCCAGAGCTGCCACAGGACACCAGGCTGGCCCCCAGCTGGGAGCAGGGGCTGCCCAGGGGTGCTGGTTCTGTCCTCACCACGAGTGTTAGGTCGGAATGGCAACGCTGCTCCCCACGCTCAGCACCAGCCCTGGAGATCAGGGATAATTCTGGGCTTACACCAGTTCCACCAGTCCTAGCAGGAGCTGCAGACAAAGTGAGGGTGTGTGGCACACCCAGGCAGGTGCACTGGGAGTGTATTCAAGTATTTTCACTCCTGTAAAAATGTGCCTGAACTGAAAAGGGCAGGTTGTGTAAACTTGGAACTCAGCCTCAAACCAAGATCCAGAGCAGAGCCCCGGCCTGGGGCTGCCTGCAGTTCAACACTGGCATGGATGGAGATGGGGTAACCAAAATAGATCTCTGAAGTCTTTGGCCATCTCAGTGGGGCATCCAGGTGCCTGTTTTTAGGGCTGCAGGTATGGTTTTGCTCTCTGCAGCCCTTCCTTCAGGAACTGGAGGTAAGTTGCAGTTGAAGGGTCTTCAAAATTGGTCGAGAAACTGAAGATGCTGCTTTCAACATCTTCAGGCTTCATAGAAGTAATGTCCAGGAAATAGTTGGCATTGATATGGTGAATCTGACAGAGAAAACAGATGAGAGGAGACTTCTCAGGGTCAGAACAATTGCCCATCCTCTGCCTTGGCCTGCAGGCAGGACAGGGGTGACAAGGCTGTAACAACATCTAAATCTTTGCAAATCTGAATTCAGGAACCAGGATTCAGGTCTGAATTTTACAGTCACAGAAAGATGAGTGATCTTCCCCCAGGCGTGCTGACCCTCTGCTTAGGTTAAGAAGAAGATGGAGGTGATTTGGGAGAAATCATGGAGGCTCAGATCATGTCTGTGAGCAAGAGCTGGGGAAATGGAGCCTGGGGTGCTGCAAAACCAACACCTGAACTTCCAACACTTCCTGCTGCCCCACAGAGCTGGAAAAGGGGGACACTGACCCACTGTGGCTGCTGAGCACAGAGCTGAGGTTTGTCACAGCCCACAGCCTCGTGGGGACAGAGAGGGGACCCTGCAGCTGTGACCAGCTGGTGTCTGGGCAGGATCAGCCCAGCCCAGCAGCTGACACAGCCAGCACCACGCTGCCAAGTGTCAGGAACTGTTCCCCAAATCCAGGGGGAAGGGCTGTGGGGGGAGCCCAGCAGAGCCAGAGCTAATGGCTGATCTGCTGTGACCAATCTGGGGAGTCAAGAGGGAGATAAATGTGCTGGAAGGTGCAGATCAGGAGATTTTCTTCAAAGGATGAGCACAAAGGTGCAGGAAACAAAGCTACAGTGGCTTCCCAAAGCTGAGGGACAGTGAGGAATCACACATGGTTCAAGTCTGTTCTGCCCCTGTCTGTCTCTGGATAAAATCTCATTTGTTTCAGGTTTCTGGGTAGAGGGACAAAGGCTCGAGGGGCCAGGGCCTGGCTGGGGCAGTGGAGACCCTGCAGAGAACACATTCCATGGGCAAGAGCCCAGCCCTACCACTGTGCCATTGGGGAGGCAGATGATCATCTCCACAGGGAAGTTGTATTTCTCCAGGTGCAGCTCAGCCAGTTTGCTGTGGAACTCGTTCCCTCTGTTGCTCTGCAGGGAGACACCAAAACCACACATTTGCACACCCCAAAAAATGGCAGAATGGCACAGGGGGAGCACACAGGACAAGAGAGAGGGAGGGAGGGAGCAGAGAGCTGCTTTGCAGTGTGGTGGTAGCTGGTACCACTCTCACAGGCTGCTTTCCCATTCCCTTTCAGGCTCCCTCTCTCATTTCAGCTGCAGATTTTCTCCCCAGACAATAAAATCACCCCATCACAGGCACACCAACAGTCTGATCCCAGCCTTTCCCAGACTCTCCAGCTCTGTGACTGATCCCAGCTGACAGCACAGGCTCAGAAGTGGGGAAAGGCTCAGTCAGGAGCCTCAGGCTTCAGACAGTTATTTGGTTATTTGCTTGTCCCCTGGGTTGCAGGGCAGTCAGTTGGCTGATGGCACCAGAGGCCTTGGGCAGGGCTGTCTCACAAAGCAGCATCTGGTTTAGCTTTAAACCTGGCACCAGGACAGGGCCAAGGGGGTCACTGTGCCACTTCTCTGCCTGCCTCCATCTGGTGTCTCCTTGGCCCCTGCAGTGGCCGATGACAGGGAGGGCTTGGAACAAAAATCCCCCCTGGCACAGGTGGGAGCATCCCCTGCCCCTGGCACCCCTGTGGCAGCCCCAGCAGAGTGTGAGCCTCACCTGCAGCTCCTCCAGCTCCTTCACCAGGGACCAGCTGCTGATGAAGCTCTCGTTGAGCAGGGCAAGGATGGGCGAACTTTCCAGGACGGTTTCCCGGAGAGTTCGCCCCGAACCTGGCACGGGCAGAGAGGCACAGGAGGCTTTGCTCAGGTCACTGTCACCACACTCCATGCCACCTGCTGGGTGGCAGCTGGCTCTGGCTCCCCCCCCACACTGTGTTTCTGGCAGTTTTCCACGGCTTTTGTTCCCTACAGGTGCTGCTGGCAGGGAGGGCTCTGCTCTGCTGAGAGCTGTGGGCTGGCACAGAAGGCCCAGGAGATGTCAGCCATGGCAGCCACCCCGAGTGCCACTCGCTGGTCATGCCAGGCACAGCCCAGTGCTGAGGGCTTTTCAGGGCAGACAGGACTGAAGAGACCCTTCCCCTCCCAACCATGCCTCCTGCTTAAGGTGGCACAGAAGCTCCCAGGCACTGAGGGGGAAAAGCTGCACATTGGGACAGCCCCAAGGCCAGGCCTGGCTCTGGCCTCTCCTGTGCAGGTTCCAGGGACGAGGCAGAGAGAGCAGTGCCCCTTTTCCCTGCCACTGCTGCCTCTCCCCCAGCAGGGAAGAGGAAGGGGAAAGACCAGTTCCATGTCTCCACCTCCACAAAGGCTCTCAGGTTGTCTCAGACAAATCTGGTGCTGCCACTGGGCACCTGAGCTCACATCAATAATTCCCCACTCCCAGCCTTTGTCTATTCAGCATCTTCAGAGCCAAAACAAGTGACACAACATTTACTGCTGGCTCCCTGAGCCCCAGCCCTCCTCACACCATCCCTCCAGCCACGCTGGGAATGTCCTCACCTCAGCAGGACTGGTCATCCAGGGCACCCCAGAGCAGGATGGAGTGCACCAGCTTCTTCTCTGCTTGTGCTCTCTCAAAGGCTTCTGTGAAGGGCAGGTAGGAGATCTGGGGGCAGAGGGACAGCCTGAGGAACAGGCACAGAACAGCCCAGCTCCAACAGGAACCAGGCCCAGGGGTGACACACACAAAGCTCAATCTGCAGGTTTAAACAAGTGACAACTTGGTGGCGTCCCCAGGGACGACTTCACCTCCAGGGGAGGCGGTGGTGCCTCTGTCCCTGGCACCTGCAGAGAGAGCCCTGATGTTCCTCACTGCAGAGAACATCTGCACCAGGGTGCCCAGGCCGTCCCCCAGCTGCTGGGACAACCTGGCTTTGAGATATTTCTCACAAAACCTCCTGAAACAGCCTGAGAACCGTGAGGGAGCCTGCACAGAGCCTGCTCCAATCACTCCAATGAAAGGAACTGATATGAACATCTTGGCAGCCTGAAGGGACATTTGTAAGCTCAGGCACAGGGAGGCAGCCACTGAAACGTGTCCCTTCAGCCAAGGAAGCAGTGACAGGCAGTGGCCATCTGCTCCACAGGCTGCTGGCATGTTAAATAGTTTGGGTCACTCAGAGCTATAAATTTGTGTCTGGCTGCAGGCTGCACAGGCACAGGCAGATCGTGTGTTCTCTGCTGATAAGGAAAGCTTGGGCCAGAGGCACCTGGGTGCTGGAGAAGGGATGCCAGAGGAAAAACCATTTGTAAGCAGCACCATTACCTGCCTGCTCCAAAATCACAGCAGCAGCCACTGATAAGAGGCAGGAAGGATGAGCCCACACTCACAGTCCAATCCTGGGGACAGCTGACATGGGGGCTTTGCTCCTGCCTGTGCTGCTGTGTGACCCCAAATGCCCTGGGATGCCCTCCCAGTGCTCAGACCCTCCCTGGATGCTGCTCAGGCTCTGACTTCTGGACTCTGCTGGCCCTGCAGGTCACTGGATGGCTCAGTGAAGATAAATCAGTGTGCCAAGGAGAGCCCAGCCCCATCCTCACCTTCTTAAATGGGTACATGGCCACCTCCAGCCTGTGGGCTGCCTCCTCCCAGGGGATCTCCTGCTGCCAGGTGATCTCCTCAAACACAAACTGGATGGGCTCCCCTGAGGGGTCCCTGCTGTCCAGGACGTTCCCATTCTCGTCGTGGATCACGGCAGGGATCGAAGGCCCCGTGGATTCCAGCTCCATCTGTGGAGAACAGCCTGGGTTGGACCCTGCACACAGCCCTCTCCTGCTCCTCCTGTGCTCCAGGATGGGATACAGATCCAAAATAACACTGTGCAGCTCCTAATGAAGATACAGCTTGATCTGCCATCTCCTGGAGCTGCACTTTACCAGTGAAACACCAGGAAAGGAACTTTTGTTTCCCTCAGTTTGGCTGCACTCTCTGGATTGGAAATGCAGAGACTCCACGTTCCCACCTTCCCAGTGGAGATTACTGGCTGTGGAACTCCAGATCCTTAAAATCATCAGGATCTGCAGCACTAATTGGAAGCTCTTACTGCTGTCACCAGCTGAGCCCTGGGAGGCCACGAGAGGGAGCAGCAGGAAAAGCTGCCCAGGAGCTTCCCTGTGGTTCACGTTCTGCTATAGCTGAAATGATTCTGCTTAATCTGCTTGCCTGACTTTTGCCAATTACAAATAAACACGACTCTAGGAGAAAATGGGACTGTTGAACTCAGGCATTCAGAATTCTGACTTATGGTTCCTGTCCCAAGAGCTGGGATTACCACAAAACCTCGGGGAATAACCTTGTGCAGTTTCTAAATCCAGACCCACTGTTGTTCATACCCTGAGGAGCTGGGTTCAGCTCCTCATCTTCCCTCCTGCCTATCAGACAATGTTTTAAAAATGGAAAAGTCTCCAGGAGCTTAGGATTCAACCCACACTGAGAGAAAAAGGAAAATACCACAAAAAGTGGGACTAGGGAGCCACATGGCTGCACAGGACACAGATAAATGGAAATCCTATTACTGCACTGAAATGCTCAAGAGAAAGCTCTAAGGAATGGGGGTCAGGGAGGTTCCACAGCTCAGGGCTGTGGCAGCACAAACCCCTGAGGAGAAGCTGGACACGGCTGGGGCACTGGGGAGGGCACAGACCTGAGGCAGGTATCCAATGTCCACTTCCATGTTGCTGCTCTCGCTCGCCCCGTACAGCCACTCCATGTCCACGTTCAGGGACCTGCACGGGGAACCCAAGGGCTAAAGCTGTGCATGGGAAACCCCAAACAAATGGGAACATCCTCCTGCAGGGTCAGTACTGAGCCTCTGGATATTCCTTGGCCCAGCCCAGGAACAGCAGATCCCTGCTGGATCAGGGCCCAGGCACCCACTCAGCACTCTGGAAAAAGGCACTCAACACCTCTGAGCTCTGTCAAATGACAGGAGAGAGAGAGATGTCTTTGCTCCCTCTTCCTTCCCAGCAGTTCACTCGCACATTCTGATCCTGCTGAACTTTTAAAAGTGGTTTTTTGGAAGCAAAAGGCTGCTGGCAGAGCCCAAAGTGTCTGCTGGCTGTAAGAAATGTGCTGACAGAGCCACTGGGGTTGAGTCACCAGGGTAACGTTGTAATAGAATTTTCACTCCCGTCACAGGCAAAGAGATTCAAAGCTTCTTCCTCCTAAAACACTTCCAGCTCCTTGCCAGAGAGCAGGAATGAGCTGGTGCAAAGCTCTGCACACAAAACCTTAACCTGTGAGGCTCCAAGCAAAAAAAAAACAACAGTTGGAGCAGGAGCATCAGGCCTTGCTGAACTCCAGTGCTCACAGCCAGGCACTGCCAGTCCTGCCACACCCTGCCTGTCCCTCCCATCCTCCCAGGACCAAGGGACAGTTACTGGGGAGTGAATCAGGCCCTGCACGGGTCAGGGATCCTCAGTGACTCCTAAAGATGCATTTACAGGCAACTGCAGAGCTCAAATCACTCAGATTTCCCAATAAACGAGAGGGAAACAGCTGTACCTGTTGTTAGGAACAAAGAGCCTGAAGTCCCTGACGTGGGAAGAGTCCTTGGACAGGACAATGTAACCTGTGAACTGCCCCGGGGAAAACCAGAACGGGAAGTTTGGTGGCTCGTTCAGCTGGAATTCAGCGTGGATTCTGAAAGGAGAGAGGAGCCATCAGCTGGGATCCTGCATTGCAGGTGACAGCAGGGAAAAGCTGTTTCCAAGCACCCAAAATTATGAACCTAAACTAGGCAGGAGAGGTGCAGTTTAAGAAGATTTTCATGTCACACAGAGAAGAGGGTGAAAGACTGGAACAGATGCCCTGGGTCAGGAGCTTTTCCATGCCTTCTGGAATTGGGCATCCAGGAAGGATGAAATACTTTATAATTCCTTGAAACACAGGTACAGAACAAGACCCCTTCAGCCTCCCTTCCAGATTGATTAGGCAAATAAAAGCTGTGTGTAACACTCCCAGCAAAACAATTCTGTGGACTCTCCCCCTTGGAAAGACACTGGGTGGAGTGTCTCTGATTAACCAAAATCTAACCAAATTCTTGCTACTCAAGAACATGCTACATGTTAGGGCATGGGTTGGACTTGATGATCCTGAAGGTCACTTCCAACCTGGACATTCTGTGAATTCAAACTCTCCCCTTTCAACCAGGGGTAGCTCAAGGGTGATGTCCTGCATGAGGACACAGTGACACTTGGCAGCACAGGTGACCCTTGGCTTGAACCATCCTCCCCTCCCTCCCAGCCAGAACACCTCAGGTGTCACTTGGGGACACCCTGCACATGCCACGACACCTGTGCTCTCTGCCAGGGCTCCCACTGCTTCCTCCCCAGCAGGGACAGGCTGAGGGGTGTCCCCCAGCCCCCCAGGCTCACCTGAATGCTATGGTGTAGTAGAAGCTGCTGCTGGCCTGGATGCAGGCCACGGCTCCCTGCGGGGCAAAGCGCGTCCTCACGAAGGGCCGAGGGTGGAACATGCTCAGCAGTTTGTGGATGATCACCTGCAGAGGCAATTGCAGCAGCAAGAATGGGAGCTGCTCCTCCACACAGCTCCAAAGTCACCCCCAACCTGAGCAGGGAGGTGAGAGAAAGGCTGTGATTTAAAACCCAGCTCAGAGCCCGACCTGGTCGCACACCAAGGAGGCAAAGCAAGGCTCTGCTGTCACAAATAAATCCATCTGCCGTGGTTTCTGTGCTATTCCCATGGTCTGCAGGTTTCCATCAGCCCAGGTGGAACAGCAAACTGACGTGCAAGGCTGCCTCCAGCAATGCTTCAGCCTTTGAAGGGCTGGGAGTGCAATGACTGATCCCAGCAGGCTCAGTGATCACCAGCTCCCAGGGGAGGGGAGCACAGCCAGGCTTCACCTGCTGAGCACTCACAGAGCGTCACTTGTCACCTAAATGCTCACCTGGCCACTGTTCCACCAGGAATGATCACACAGGTGATTTCTGAATAACCCTCTCTGGGGAAAAACTATCCTCAAATCCCACACAATTAACCAACGAGATGAAGTTATTCAGGTCAGCCTCATCTGGCTGTGACAGACACCCAGAGCTTTTGCCTGCTCCTGGCTATACACTGCAGACTTCTCTGCTTCCTTAGAAAATCCAGGGACACATTTATAAAAACTGAGTTCATATCTCACCTCTTTGCCCTTGGGAGGTGGAGGGTAAAACCTATTGTTGGAGAGATACCCAGTGAAGATGTTCAGCTCGCTGGGAATTATCCACCACGGATCCCCAAGGTCCAGATTGTTCTTTGGAGGGAGAAAGGCTTTAAACTGCCTGGCAGGCAGGACAGTCATGGGGGCTGCTGGGGCCGTCCAGTTCCTCAGCCCAGACAGAGCCACGTGAGAAATCTGTGAACAAATTTGCTGTCAGAGCCCAGACTGGACTCTCCCAACGTGCAGTGATGTCATGGATGCAGGGAGGCTTTGGAAAAGGAGGGAAAAAATATCACATCCCAAATTTTTCTTACCTCCCCAAACAGTTCAGTCAGCCTTCAAGAATGTGAGCAATAGAGGAGAGGGGAACATGCCATGTAACACTGCAGCTTCTGCACTCAGCTGAGGCAGAGCAGCTCTAACTGCTGCTCCCAGCCTCCCAGGAAGGCTGTTCTAAGTGGGGCAGGGAGCTGCAGGGTCCCTGTCACAGCAAATCCCACAGGATTCAGGCAGGACCATGTCCCCCTCCCAACACATTCCTGGTGCTGTTCCCAGCCCTCCAAACGTGTTTATCCCAGAATTTGTGGCCTGCAGGACACCTACTCCCAAGAAACCATCCTTGCTCTTCGTCATTGTTTCCATGACCAAGGGCTGGAATTTGGCCACAATGGACAAAGTCTCCCCATCTGGATCTGGAGTCTCCTCCTCTTCAGATTCTGAGACAGGAGCAACCCCTAGACAAAAAACACAGGAATTCAGCAGCTGCTTCCCCTCCCTCCCCTTTTAAGCAATTGTGAAGTGATTACACATTTATCCTGGCAAATCCAGGAGCACTGGGAGTTTCCCAGCTGTCCCCACACAGCAGAACTCAGACCCATCCCCAGACCAGCTTTGGCTGCATGGATTAAAGAGGAATGGGGCCAACTCAGTGGCTTTAAAGTGAAAGAGGATGGGTTTAGGTTGGATATTGGGAGGGAATTGTTCCCTGAGAGGGTGGGGAGGCCCTGGCACAGGGTGCCCAGAGAAGCTGTGGCTGCCCCTGGATCCCTGGCAGTGCCCAAGGCCAGGCTGGACAGGGCTTGGAGCAGCCTGGGGCAGTGGAAGGTGTCCCTGCCCCATGGCAGGGGTGGCACTGGATGGGCTTTAAGGCCCCTCCCAACCCAAACCACTCCATGATTCCCTGTTTCCCTGACCCCAGAGCCCAGGCTCTGCCAGGCAGACTCACAGCTCCTCAGAGCAATCCCAGCACGTGCTGGAGCCAGTCCAGCAGAGCACAAGCAAACCCTGTCTGTGTCCCCATTGCCCATTGTCATCCCCACACTTCTCCCTGCCTGGCACCAGCAGAGCCACTTGCCCTGTGCTGATACAGTCTCCAGAGATGATCTCCCACAACTGCCATCCAGGAGAGGCTGTCCCAGCTGAATGGAACACTCTGACTCACTGATGCTTTTGGCCTGGCCTGGCCTGAGCTGGATTTGCTGCATTCACCCATCCCAAATCCCCTCTAAGCTCCAGACAAAGTCACTTATGTACTTTGCTAGTCCAACAGTGGGATCCTCCACCTTATAAAAACTGCACTTTGTCAAAGTGATGTCTGGTGCTTAAGCCTTTTCAACAACATGGAAATTCACAGCCTCTCTTCATCTAAGTAAGACCCAAAACAGCACCCAGAAAACAATAAAGTGAATAAAATATTCAGTGAATTCAAGCTGTGGAGTTCATGATGTTTGGCTCTGAGCAGGGAGGGCTCTGGAAGGCACACAGGAACCTACCTGTGAGCTTCTCAGCAATGGGTTTGAACTCCTCTGGGCTCAGGTACAGGTCCTTGTTTGTGTCCAGGGAGGAGAAGAGGAACAGCCCCTCATTCCCCAAGGACTTCAGAGCCAGCTCCTGGTTTGGGAAGAAGAGGCAAGTGAGAATTCATTGGAACCTCCTGCAGAAATCCACTCTGGCCCCTCTGGAGTTAATCCCCATTTTTCCCAGCACGTCCAGGAGAAAGATGAATGCCTCTTGGCAGGATTTGGTGCTATTTGCAATAGGGATTGGTGTCCAGGAACTGCTGGCACGAGGATACTGAACCTACATCTGCCTGAGTAATTCCAACTGAACTGTTTGCTCAGTGTCTTCTGTCAGAAAAATTCCCCACTTTTTCCAGCTTGTGAGTCCTAAACCTGCAGATACTGGGAGCACCTGGAGGTGGTGATTGCTGGGATAAACTGATGTGCAGTGAAACAAAGGCAGCCAAATATGTGAGTACCACATTCCAAAAGCACAAAGGGAGTGAGCTGAGCCCTTGGAATTAGAAACTTCCATTCGTGGTGGGATCCAGGCCAGCATTACTGCCCTGCTCTGGGCAGTGCCCCTCCAAATCTCCAGCCTCCAGCCTGGGATATTTTGGCTCCCTGCTCCCTCAGCCATCCATCAGGGAGCCACAAAACCCATGGTCTTCTCCCGAAATTTCCACGGGATCCCAGCTCTCTGTGCCTCAGTTTCTCCCTCTGCAAAGCCCCCCACGGGGCTCACCAAGGTGATGCCTCCCTTTGAAGCAGCCCCAGAAGGGCTCTGGATGCTTCCAGACATTCCCACCCCACAGTCTGAAGGGAAAGGGACAACTTGGAGGCACAACAAGAGCTGCACGTTGGTGTGAGGGGAGGCAGAGGCACAGAGCAGGTGAGACAAAGCCCCCAGTGCCAGGCAGCCCTTGGCATATCCCCTGGGATCCATCAGCTTGCCCTGGCACCCTGGAAAAGCCTGGAGCTAGCAGCACAAACTCTCTGCATTCTGCTGTTTATCTGTGCCTGCTCTCCATCGCCTGCAGCACCAGCACCATCCCCAGAGCTCCTGAACCAGTTTATTTTCCATCTGTTGCCTGCCAGCCTGAAGCAGCACTAATGCAGCCTGGAAGGCTTTGCTCCCATCAACTGCAGCTACAAAAGCACTTAAGAGCCTTCCAGGGCAGTTCCAGGACTGAGACAGACTGAAATAAAGACCCTGGAACACAAAACAAAGATCTGGATGAGGACACGGCCAAGGACATGAAAAAACTGAAGGGAGATGGTTATTTGTGCACAGGGACAATCCACTGTGGACTGGCCACAGTAAATCTGCTTTTACTCCCTGAATGAATGGGGATGAGCATCCTTGGCTCTGGAAACAGGTAACAGCTCTGCTGAGCACCTGGCTGCAGGTGCTGACACATCTGCCAGGGTCACACGAGCCTCGTGCCAGGCTCCAGGACCTGTCCCGGCTCCAGATCTCACCTGGGCAGGGAGCAGGAGCCTCCCCTGGGCAGGGCAGGCTGCCCTGGGTGTGTGCTGAGCTTTGGAGGGATGATGCTCCACTGCCTCCTGCTCTCCCCAGCACTGCACAACTCCCTCCTCACCTTGCACCTCACAGGCACACAAACCCCGAGGGATGGGAGGCAAAGTTTTCACAGCAGGTTGGAATTTGCACTGCTGGAATGTGGGGAAAAGTCATTTTTCCCCTCACTGAATGGGGCTGGAGGCAGGGGGAGAACCAGCTGTGCCCCACAGGGACACCTCTGGCTCAGACTGCAGGACACGAGGTGGGATCACAGGGGATGGACATCAGCATCCCAAGGGCAGTGTCCAGGCAGAGCCACGGCCCTCAGCTGCTCTGACCCACGGGCTGGGCAGTGACCAACCATCAGTGGCACCCAGGAGAGCCCACCCAGCCAGGGATAAGACCCCAACCGTGGAGGAACAAAGGATCCCATGGAGAACACTCCAGTCCTGCTGTCATCTGGGACAACAAAAACCACGTTTAAAAGCAGAGAGAGATGTCAGGGCTTGGCCTGCTGTTTTCTGATAACATTCACATTAAAGAAAGCTCCCACAGCTTGTGGGTTTTTTTTTCCTTTCTCTTTTTAATCTGGGATTATAAGGAAAACAACTTCCCTGTTTGTGCTGGAGGGGTAGGACTGAGCTGTTCTGGTGTTTTTGTAGAGGGACAGAACTGTGGTTTCCACAAAGAGCTCTCCTCTCCCACCTGCTCGTGGGTTGTTCAGCCAAATAAACATTTCCATAGGAAGAGACAAGACATATGTTTGAAGCAAGAGGAAGAAAAAATAAAAACCTCCTGGGCTGTTCACATTTTGTTCTCCTCTCCAGCAGCACCCAGTGACAAGTGTCTGCCTGTCCTCCAGAAAAAAACAAATCTCCAGCAGACCTGTCAGGCTTTGAGAATGTCCTCACCCTCCTGTCCTTGTTGGAAAAATTCCTCTAATTAACTTGGTTAAACCATTTGTCCCTTTTTGCAGTGCAAGAAGAGACAAAGAAAAGAGACGTCCTTTAAAAATACCCTTTAAAAACACTTCTCTTTGTACTAGAGGAGTATCAAGAAGGAGAAATCTGCTCTTTTCCCAGAAACTCCTCAGATGTTCAGGGCTGAAGTGCAGAGCCAGGGGAGCACAATCTCCCTCAAAGGAGATGTCCAAAGCTCCTGCAGCCACTGGAATTACACGGATCACAACCAAAACCAGTCAATCAGCCTCATTTAAAACAAAAACCCCAAACACAACCCAGCAGAAAAAGCTGCTCCTGTTCTCCAGCTCACGCTGGGACCTTTGGAGGCTGCGGCAGAGGAGGAGTGAGATGGAGAGCCAAGAGCAGGGCCAGGGAGTGGACCAAGGGGACAGCTGGTCACTGCTGGTCACCACAGCTCTGCAGAGCCTCAGCCCAGCAGTGGCCACCTCCAAGCCCATGTCCACTGGAGCGTGGTACCACAGCTCAGTGATCACCTCAGGCCCAGTGACACCTTCAACCCCCGTGGCCACTGACGCATGGTGGTCAGCTCACCCCCAGTGGCCACCCCAAACCTGGCGGTCACTTCAGCCTGGCTACGGCCACCCCAGCAGCCACAATGCTGACGCTCCCCTCAGTCCAGTGGTGGCCACCCCAACCACCCCAGCAATGGATGCCTGGTGGCCACCTCAGCCTGGCTACAGCCACCTCAGACCCCATGGGTTCCTGGTGGTCACCTCAGACCCCATGGGTTCCTGGTGGCCACCTCAGACCCCATGGGTTCCTGGTGGTCACCTCAGACCCCATGGGTTCCTGGTGGCCACCTCAGACCCCATGGGTTCCTGGTGGTCACCTCAGACCCCATGGGTTCCTGGTGGCCACCTCAGCCTGGCTCCAGCCGCCTCAGCCCCGCTGCCCACAGGTTCCTGGTGGCCCCCTCAGCCTGGCTGCGGCCACCTCGGACCTCACCGCTTCCTGGTGGTCACTTCAGCCTGGCTACAGCTCCCTCAGCCCCGCTGACCACCGGTTCCCCGGGGG
The DNA here is from genome assembly GCA_013400775.1 of Chaetops frenatus. NCBI lineage: Eukaryota > Metazoa > Chordata > Aves > Passeriformes > Picathartidae > Chaetops > Chaetops frenatus. The sequence goes on along the minus strand of VZTR01024805.1, from coordinate 60,416 downwards.
CCCCCTCAGCCCCGGGGGCCCGCCCGGTGCCGCTCCCTCAGCGCGGCGGCCGCCGCCTCCCCTCACGCTGCCCGGGCCGGT
>VZTR01024805.1:1826-60194 GCA_013400775.1 Chaetops frenatus | reverse complement strand
GCCCCGCCATCGCGCCGGGCCCGCGCCGCGGAGCCGCCATGGCCGCCCGGCCGGGGGAGGCGTCAGGCGGGCGAGGAGGGGCCGCGGGCCCCGCCGGCCGAAAATACCTTTTCAGTGTTAAATCGGCAGCACTCCGTCACGGGAAACCTGGGTTTGGTGTTAAATGAGCGGCGCCCGGTAAGGGAAGATAATGTTTTGTTGTTAAATGGCCACCGCTCCGTCAGGGAGAAACCCTCATTAGTGTTCGGTGATTTATCATTCGGTCAGGGAAAACCTCTTTTTAGTGTTAAATGACTGGCACTCGTCAGAGAAAAAGCCACGTTCTAATGTTAAATGACCGGCACTCGGTCAGGAAAAAGCAGTTTTTAGGCTGAAATTTATCTGCTGCGAGGGGTCTCTCCCCTCCTCAGTGGTCTCCCTGCGCTCTGTGGGCTTTGCCTTTATTATCAATCAACAGTGGGGTCTGTGCCTGTGCCATCCACAGGGGATGGAACAAAAACCCCAAACGTGCTCAGGAGGAGCTGCTGGGGCTCTGCTGGCCCTGGGAGACAAGGGCTGGTGCATCACATCTGAAACAATCAGATCAAGAGATCAGATCAAAACCTATGTGGAAAAACACTCTGGCTGCCAGGCTTTTGTATCCAATAACCAATTGTGCTGAAAGCTTTCCCAGGGAATTTAATAATGCTGTAAAAATGAAGTGTGGGTTACAAAAAGGTGCATTTGTTTTCTGGATGGTTTTGTCTTATCTCTGTGCAGGCCAGGCAACAGCAGCCCGTGGTTGTGCAAGTGATAGGGAAGAGTTTTCATCTCCACCACTGATGCATCTTTCTGCTATCAGAACTTCATTTACAGGAAATTCCTTCTGATATAGAGGAGGGGGCCACAAGCTCTGATGGTGAAAATTAAGATGGTAATCACAGCTTCTGAATGTTCCAGGGGAAATGGGCAATAACCCAGGCTGGTGGCATTGCCTGGTGCCTCCAAGCTGGAAAAAAACACCAAAAAACACCAGAATTCTCACATACCTGAGGCTGGAAAGGAGGAAAGCAGCTGAAGGACACAGATCTCCCCAGATCCTTCCCAGGGGGAATTTAGAGCCAAACTTCTGGTTCAGTGTAACTCCATCCACTCACCTGCTCCAAGTCTGGGAACCCTCTGGGCAGGAAAATCCCACCTGGCAGGAGGAATTTGGGGTGGGATCCAGCCCTGCTCCCACAGCCAGGGCTCCCAGGGTGCAGGAGCCTCCAGCCAAGGCTCGGGGAAGGGAGGAGCAGCAGCATTTCAAGGCACCAGCAGGACAGACCTGCAGTGCTGTGGCACAGAAAAATCCCTGGTGGGGATCAGGGCCAGGCCTTGGAAAAAAGCTGAGCCTGGGAGTAAATCTGAACTCCTGCTGAACACAGCCACGCTGAGCTTGATGCCTGTGATTAATCCCTGGGGATTTCAGGGGATATCTGGGAGCCCAGGCAGAGGAATTGGCAGAGTTGCCTCGGCACCATCAGAAACGTGGCCAAAAACTTCTGCTGTGCCTGGCATGGAGCTCTGGGAGCAGAGTCCTGGATGAGCTTTGGCTCCTCAGGGCAGCTCAAACACCTCCTGGTTTGTGGTGTGGCCCTCAAACACCTCCTGGTTTGTGGTGTGGCCACTGAGCTGCAGGAAATTCCCCTGGCAGGGTGAGGGATGCTGCCACTGATGAGAAAGGAGAACCAACCACGGAGCTCTCTTGTCTGGGCAGGGTCTGTTCCTGAAGGGAACCACAACCACGCTGTTTATTTTGGGGGTTTAAAGTGTTCTGTGTTATTCCAAGAGCAGGCCATTCCTATTTAAGAAATTCCCTTAATCCATTATCAAAATCCTTTGTGCTACAAGAGCTCTCTGATCCCCAAATCTCCCGGATAGCACAGCTCACTCCCAAGATGTTTATTTACCAATAACCATCCCTCTAGGCCAGGCTTAGCAGGCAGCAGCTTTATCCCTGGGATAATGCTAAGTCCCCATCTGACAATCTTATTTCTCTCGGGGAATTACGAAGGCAGGAATTTAGAAACAACATCTTCTGTTTTCCCAACTTGCTCAAAGCAACTTTATTTCCCCTCAAGTTGCTGAATGAACCGATTTGTCACGAGGGTGTCACAAGAATGAACAAAAATGTTCCATCCCCCAGAGCCACAGAGCTCTGCAGTGATCACAGGGAATGCTGATCCAACATCCAGCAGTTTCAGAGAGCTGGGAATTGCTGTCAAACACTGCCTGGATTCCCCCAAAAATCAACTTCTACTGCACAAAACTCTTTAAATCCACCAGTATTGCCTCATTCCAAGCATGGAGTAACTGGTCTTTTACAGGATCAACCCCAACAGGCTTTTTATTTTACAAGACTTTTATTCTGTTTCACAGATCTGACTATTACAGCAGTAAAATTATTACAAGTGACTCGTAACATTTAGTTCCAAATAAAAGTAGAAAAACACACAAAAAAAAAAAGATAAAGGAAAGTTAAATGAGATGTGATGGGTGGTAAATGTGTTTTAAGAGCACAGGGAAAAAAAGTATATAAAAAATACATCAGGAGCAAGGACTTTGCAGCCAAGTTTTGGTTTAGTTACAATTTTGACACCGTGGAGTCACAGAATGGCTGAGGCTGGAGGGGACTTTTGGGGTCCCTCTGTCCCAAAACCCTGCTCAGGCAGGGCCACCTGGGCCCCAGGGCTGTCACCTGCCCCTCTGGAGAGGTCCAGGGTGGAGCTTTTTCCCCCTCCCTGCTGCCCTCAGGGTCCTGAACTCACCATCCATGGCCACTGCAGCCAGAGCTACCTTGGATCTTCAGTTTGGGGGCTCAGCAGAGCCCCTCTGTTGGCTCCTGTGTCCCCTGGAGGAGCAATTAGGTCACCAATCCACCCCAGGAGCCTCCTGGATTGCTCCTGTCCTGCTGAGTTACCTCTCCTGCAGGGACCAGGGTGGTTCAAGTGCCCCAGAAGGGCCTGCAAATTCCAACCTGAGGCTGCTCCTGTGTGTGCAGGGTCTGATCCTCTTTGTTTTCCCACTACAACATCACCTTTCCCTGTCCTCCCCTCACTGCTGAGCTCTCAGCTGGCTCCTTGTCCATCCCCAAGCATTCCAGCTGCTCTCCCACACCAAGGACAACTCCCCTTCCTTGTGCTCCTGGAGAGCCCCCAAAGCCCAGCACCAGAAATCCCAGAATCCTGAAAACTTTTCACTGGAAAGGTGTTAAAACCAAGAGCAGATCAAAGGCAGAAATGAAAGAGAAAAAAAGCAAAGGAGGATGTGTGTGTGTGTGTGTATAAAGTCTATTTTATGGCAAACTTCCAGTCCTTTGGCCACTATAAAGCAAAATCAGTGGATTTCATATAAATTCTCTGTATAAAGGAATGTCTATGAACTGTGTACAGTATGGCCCAGATTAAACATCTCATCATCAGCCTAATAGAGCTCCTCACAGAGGAAAAGAAGGTGCTTAGTCATGGTTCATCTTCCCAAGAAAATCCTGTCCGGAACTGGACTAGTGCCCCAAAAAAGCCACCATTTCAGGAACACCAGGAATTCCTTCAATGGAGAGGAAAAGCAGAGTCTGCCCAGGCTGGGGGGAGCAGGAGCTGGGCAGGGGCTCAGGGCTGCACTGCTGCTTTAAAGTCCGTGTGGTTGATGGGCAGGGGGTGAGCCTCAGTGTTGAACACCCAATCCTCCAGGGACAGCACATCATCTTCACTGAACAGAAGATAGAGGTACCTGGGGCACAGAGAGAGACACAGGGCTTAAAGCAGCTCAGCAGGGACTGCAGGCAGGGCACAAGCAGCAGGATGTGACAGCTGCCACTGCTCATGGTGACCCACTCCCAAATCCCTGCAAAATCCCCACCCTTCCCACCTAACCCAGCACCTGAGCAGGAACCTCGAGGGAGCCAATGGAGCAGAAAACTCCCAAAGCTTTGCGGCCTTGCCCAGTTTCCCCCAGAGAACAGGCTGGGTTGGAAAGATCCTCAAAACTCCTTTTGTTCCAGCCCTGCCCTGGAAGAGAATACTTCCCCCTTATCATCTGAGACTAATTAAGCAGGAATTGTGCTGCCCTGGAAGGCCCCAGACTTACTTCAGAGTCTCTGCGAGGAAGAAGCTCTGCTGCATGTTGTCGTGGATGGGTGTGGTGCTGTAAACATCCCGGATGCCAGAGAAGCCAGCTTCCACCCTGCAGTGCTTCTCCAGGGCCTGGGGGAGCAACAGCAGCCTCAGCAAGGCCCCAGCAGTGCGGGATGACCCTTCCATCACCAGCAGCTGCGTGCCAAGGCAGCTTCCAAATCCAACCCCGGGTTTCCTGGCCTTGCCTGGGGGGTGTGGGGGGTCACTCCAGAGCCTGGGATCAGCCTGGCTCTAAGGGAATACCAAGGGCAACACCAGCCCCTCGAGCTGGCTGATTGAGTGATGGCAGTGCAGGCCAAAAGGGAGAAGAAAAATGACCCAAAAAAATGGAGATAACACACTGAACTGAGGCACTTTGTGCACTCGTGCCCCACTGCTCATGGGTTTGAGATCCTGTCCTATTGCTTATGGGTTTGAGAACAGTTTGGGGTTGAAATGAACCTTAAAAACCCCCCAAATCCACCCCCCCCCACCACCATAGACAGGCTCACCTTCCACCATAGTACTCAGAGCCCCATCCAAGCTGACCTTGAGCATTTCTGACCTACCTCAGTGTTCAACACAACTGAAATAATTCCCGCCCCCTTCCACCGACCCAAGCAAAACTTCCGCAGGAAAATGTGCAGCCACCCAAAGAGCTCCGTGCCCTTCCCAGCCTTACCTGCACCACCTCCCAGCCCCAGTGCCTGTACTTGGGGTGGTGGGTGAGCCTCCAGAGGTACATGTAGCTCTCCACCACCTCGGGCCTCAGGATGTAGTAGCGCTCGCTGAGCCGCGTGGCCGTGGCCTCGCTCCCCGCGTCGAAGCGAAACGCCTCGGGGCCCAGCTTGGTGTCTGGGGACAGGCACACACAGGGGCTGTCACTGCCAGCTGGCCCCAAAAGTATTTGTCCTACTGCCTTCTGCATCTTCTGTTAAAGCCAGGTGGGGCAGTGCTCCTTATCTCCTTCGTGACCCATCACTGATCACTCCAAGGGATGTTTTCTGTTCATGGACACTGGGGCAGTGCTCCTTATCTCCTTCTCCTGATAACTGCAGGGGATGTTTCCTGTTCATGGGCAGCTGTTAAAGCAGGTGGGGAGTGTTCTCTATCTCCTCCATGACCCATCCTCCCTCCAGGGGACATCTCCTGTTCATGGCCCATCCAGTCTCACTGCGTGACTGAGAAAATTCCATCGTCCCACTGTGAAATGTTCCACCCAGGGGGAGGAACCAAGCATTCCCACCTGGATATAATCCCAGATTTGGAATGCCACAGGCAGCTTTAGCCACTGCATTCCCAGAGGACAAGAGCTCCAGAACCACCACTGGATCTTCAGAGGAAGATCAAATCCTTCTACAGGATCACTGCTTCAACACAACCACATCTACCACTTCAAGAGGACTGCAGCCACCATTTAATGGGACTGCTGCCACCACCCTGACCAACAGGCTGTCAGATTGTCTCTTACCCTTTCAGTGTTTCTGTATTATTGCATTTACTTTAATTTTCCTATTAAATTGTATTTCTGACTTGGGATCGCCCACTGGTTTGCTTTCAAACTAGTACAGAGGGCTTTGTGCTGCTCAGGATGATCAGTGTTTAACTCAGGCTTTGTTAAGTCTTCCCTCTGCAGCACCTTTGGAGGGGAGGGACCAGGATGGTGGGAAAGGCTCAACCAACTGCACTGGTTTTATGAACAGAACAGCAGGAGTCTGTTGGTTTTTGGTGAAGATTTCCAATCTCTTCAAGCACCATTCCCAGCTGTGCCCCAGGAGCTCTCAGCTGCCTGTCCCTCTGCTCCAGCTGCTGCTGCTGCTGCTGCACAAAGCACATTTCTGTCCCTTCCAGGCATCCCAGGAAAGCCACACCCAGGGGTGCAGACGCTGCTGAGGCACAGAACAACCCCCCTGCCCCAAAAGCCTCACTCTGCTGGGGCTGTGGGTGAGCTCAGTGGCCCCCAGGTTACCTGAGCGTGCGTAGGACTCGTGGCAGGTGCTGGTGATCTCTGCTGCCAGCTCCATGTGCCTCTGCCTCCTGTCCTGCACAGCGTGCTCAGCCCCCAGGGCAATCATGCCCCCAGAGAAGCAGGCCAAGTGACCCATCTTGTGGTCCAGGATGCCACCCCTCCACTCAGCAATGTAGGTCAAGCCCCCTGCAGATTTTTTCACCAAGTGCTTTTCTATTGCCTAAAGGGATGAAAAAAATCAGCGTTTCAAGAGAGTGGTCAGCAAGTGAAATTTCCTCAGTGTTACTTAGTGACAGGAGAGAGTACCAAGGAAACCCAAAAACTCATTCTGAAGGTCTGAAACCTTCTTATGAAGCACAGGGCAGCCCCTGGCTCCTCACCTCCAAGGCATCGTCGTACATCTTTTTAGCTTCAGAGTCCCTCTTGTCTGACATCAGCCAGGATTTGATGAGATATTCATAAAAGCTGTCCCCGAGCCCCCCGATGGAGACGTGGTCTGTGGTGGGAAAGCCAGAAAAGAGCTTCAGGTTCACAATACACACTGGCCACAAAGGGGAAACAATCATGTGCTATTTAATGCCCTTGTTCTCTCCTTCCTCTTCCTGGGGAGAGCTTGCAGAGTTGCTTTTCACAAAGGAAGGAAGGTGGAAAGTGCAATCAGGAGAAAAATGTTCTGTCATTTTCCAGAGCATTAGTATCCCTCACCAGAACCATTCACAGGCCTTACTTTACAAGTTATTTATACTGCAACTTGAAGATGCTTCCTGTTTATGGAGCCATCATCATAAATCCACCCTCATAAACCAAAAGCAGTGGTGGGTATTGATAGATTCCCATCCTGATGGAGCCCCTGGGAGCTCTCTCCCTGCCTCAGGAAGGGAAGGAGAGGTGTTGGATCCCACAGAGCTGCCAGCAAGGGGCTGTGGAGATGCTCCTGGGTTGTGCCATTTGCATTCCTGGCTCACAGAGGGACTCTGAGCCCCAGGGAAGGCTGGGGGTTGCTGGCACATTAAAATGATAAAGGCAGGTACAGGGATGTGCCCTGCATGTTTCCCTGGGCAGAAATCAAATTCCTGAGGCTGGCTGCTCACAGCAGCCCCTGCTCTGACCTTTCAGGAGGTGCTGAGGAGCTGCAGGCTGAGAGGGGCCTGGCAGCTGCACGTTTGTGCCTGGGGGGAGCTGCTGGATGGATTCACAGCTTCAAACTCTGCCACGGGGTGGGGGGAGAACAGCAGCCTTCTCTCTCTTTAAAGCACTCAAGCACTCCCATTTTTAGGAGAGCAGGATGAATGACCCTCCCTGGACTGAGGCATCCCTGTTAATTAACAGTGTCCACCCCTGGCTCTGCACCATCCTCATCTCCCAGCTCAGCACGAGCAGCAGGTGTTCAGAGCTGCTCAGATTTTTTGTTTCCCCTCTCCCTGTACACAGATAAAGTCCCGAGGCTTATTCCAAATGCTAAATCCTTCCAGCAGCAGGAAAAGCAACAGCCCATGCATCATTTTGCTGACCTGAAGAGCAAACATCCCAGCCACACTGTGCCCAACCATCCAGGGAATAATCCGTGGCAAAACAACGAGATTAAACACCCGAGAGGAGAGAGGGCAGAGGATTTGCAAACACAGCCTGCCTTGACAAGAGCAGCTCTGTGATCCTGAGTGTGGCATTCAGAAACTCACCAAAGCTTCAGCCCTGGTACATAATTGCTTTCCATATGGCAGAGCCCTGGCAGTGTTTGCCTCCCAGGCTCTCTGCAGAAACAAATCTCTGCCTTCAGCAGGGGACTGGGCTTTCATTTTCCAGAGCTAACAACTGCAGAGGTGCAGCACAGCCTCTTCATTTATAAGAGCTGCTCATTCAGCCAGGTCAAAGATGCACCTTTTAAGAAAATCACAGCAATTTCAAGGAAAACAGCTTCCTGCAAAGAGCTTTAATGACAAGAGAGAAAATGAGAGCCTGGCCCCTCTGGGGAGGAGGCTGCAGATGCCTCCCTGCTCTGGTCCTCATCTGTTCCTCCCCAGCAGCTCTGGAGATGCAGGAGGGGTTGATCACTCCTCTCCCTCCCTGGAATATGGGGTCAGATCCCAAGGTCATGTCCTGAGCAAGTGCCACAAACAGCCTGTGAAAGTCTGTCTGGGGTCAAGAAATTTCCATGCCTTGGGCAGGAATCTGTCCCAGCACAATAAATCAAAGGCTGCTTTTAATGTGCTCTGGAAAGCACCAAGAGGCCCCTCTTTACATCAGGGCAATGCAGGGAAATCTGCAGACAGAAAACAGAATTAAATTCGTGGCAGAAGAGAAGAGGGCTGGGTATCCAGCTGGACCCAGCTGGGTGAGGGCTCCTCAGTTTCCCCAAGATCCTGTAAGGATCAGCCAGGGAGCTTCAGGAGCTTCTCCCCCTCCCCTCAGCAGCACTGAGCAGGCAGAACTCTGCTGGTTTCTGCCCAAATGTGCAGGGTGGGACTGGGAGCTGCACCAGGAATAACCCAGAGCAAAGGGAAGCTCAGGGAGCAGCAGGGGATGGGGGATCAGCTCTGCAAGGGGAAACACAGAGCAGCAGCTCTGCAGAGGGGAAGCTGAGCTGCTTCCAAAGGGATGGGATAACCCCGAGCATCAGCTCAGTGAACAGGAATTTGGTTTCTCCTCACAGCACCAAAGGGCAGCTCTGGTTTAATGGGGTAACTGTGACCATCCCAGACACTCTGCTGGGACCAGCCCTGCCATGGAAGGTCAGGGACTGCTCACAGCCAGAGCTCTGCTGCCACCAGAGCCATAAAAGCAGCAGTGGAGGAGGCCTGGAGTGATCCAGCTCAGCAAAAAGTGCAACAAAACCTGGAGACACCAGGTGATGCAAGGACTCAGAGTAACCTGCCTAAATAATAAATGTCACTGACAGGTTCAAAGCAGCCTCTGCAGAAAGAGACTTTGCTCTGACAAAGGAACATCAAATCCAGCAGCCCAAAGAAGCAGATCAATAACAGAGCAGAAAGTGGAGGCCAGAGATCAGGGCACAGCTCTGCAGAAGTGGAACCTCCTGTTCCTATCACAGGGCAAACCTCTGGCCCTGGGTGGCCCAGGAGGAGGGGAAAAGTCTCTCCTGGGGTTCCACAATTCCCCTGCTCTCTCCAGGACCTTTCCCTGATTATTTCTCCCCTTGCCCACCACAGCAGCATCTCCCCCTGATGCCACATCTCCAGTGCTGGGTTCCCAACAGGAGAGAAGAAAACATTCTTACCTCCCCCTTCCTTCCCAAATCTCTCTCTGCAGAGGTACCATGGTAACAGGAACAGCAATGCACACAGGAGAACTCAGCCCTGGATCCGAGGGGGATCCAAGGATCTCACAGAGCTTCCCCAGCAGCTCTGAGGGCTCTGTGCCAGCTGCAGGGCCCTGCAGGGCTGTGCTGCTGCCCTGTGTGATGGACCCTGTGCAGGGAAGCGTCAGATTCCCCCTCTGGAGCTTGGAACACCCAGCTGCACACGGGGCTGGTGCACAATCCCTGCCCTGCAGCCTGCAAAGCCTGGGTTATCCCAGGTACCACTGCCTGCCTGGCTGCTCTGACAGGGGCTGCTGCTTCCTCAGGAGAAAGGGTGAAAGGAATGAGGGGCTTGTTTTTACAAACAAGCTCTGGGCCTGCTGTAGATAAGACCAACACTGAGAGATAAAAGCAACAATAGGAAGAATTCCACTGATTGATGAATGGAATGAGGGAGATTTGTCTTTACAAATCAACTGTAAGTCCACTGATAAATGAAATTGTATATTGAGAGATGAAAGAAACAATGGGAAGAACCATGAATTCCAGGAATTAAAAGGAGAAAAATGAAAAAGGGAGGGGGTTAGACATTAGGCAGGAGGGGAGGCAGGGGGGTACCTACGCTGCACCCAGCTCCCCGTCACCGGGCTCAGGAAGTTGGGGTACAGACCCTGGGGCTTCTCCACTCTGTTGAGGACCCTGCGGATGTTCATCACCTGTGAGAGAGAGAGAGAGAGAGAGAGAGAGACAGGCTGGGGTTACTGCTCTGCTCCCCAATTCCCTGTCCTGCTCCAGCCCAGCAGCCTGGGAACAGCCCAGGACACAGCTCTGAGGGACAGCTCAGGGTGAGGAGATGATTTAAGGCTCAGCCCAATCTTTATCCAGTTCGTTGGGATTTCAGAAATGGTTCTGGAAACCCTGCAAAGCCCCAGCTCAGCTCACTGCCATGGTGCAGAAGCAATCCTGGCAGAACTTGTCCTTCCAGTACCTAAAGGGGCTACAGGGAAGTGGAGAGACTCTTCCCAAGGGTGTGGAGTGACAGGACAAGGGGGAATGGCCTTAAGGTGGAGGAGGGGAGGTTTAGATGGGAGTTTGGGCAGGAATTGTTCCCTGAGAGGGTGGGGAGGCCCTGGCACAGGGTGCCCAGAGCAGCTGTGGCTGCCCCTGGATCCCTGGCAGTGCCCAAGGCCAGGCTGGACAGGGCTTGGAGCAGCCTGGGACAGTGGGAGGTGGGATGGGATTTAAGGTCCCTTCCAAACCCAAATCTGACTCTGTGATTGGGGATCTGGGTGGAAATGGGAGATGTGAGGGATGCCAGGGGTGATTTTTTCCATGATGCAAAGGGAAAGGAGTGGCAGGGATGAGTGACTCACACAGCACTTAAATTCACCATGTGGTCACTTAACGTGATGAATTGGGGCCTTTAATTTCAACAACAGACACTTCCTTTAATACCCCAGAAGAGCCAGCACTTAACTCTCCAAAGCCTCCCTTGGTTTCACCCCCATTAAATCCAATAGGCCTTTCCCTTGAGGGACCCAGTTAAATCCCATGCAGCATAAATATTCTATTATAACCTACAGAGCAGCTAATTCACTCTAAACCTTTTACAAAATCAGACAATTTGCACACCAAAAGCTGGCTGCAGGCTTAAGCCCGTGCTTCCAAGGAAGTTGTCAGGCTCCATAATATTTACTGGAGCTTAGGAGCTTGGCATATTAATGACAGGTTTGAATAAAAGGCACAGATGGACTTTAATTCCTGCTAAAATCAACCAAGTCCCAAGCTGGGAGTTCATGAGTTGATCTGATTTCTCACAGGTTGGGCTGTCAGAGCCCACATCATGCTGTATTTTCCCTCCCTGAGGGTGTCAGGAGGGATGTGATCCATTTTCTGTGCCCACATCAACCCAGGGGAGTCCATCAGAAAGGTTTTGCCCTTTTCCCTCAATGGGCTTAGGAGGAGGAGAAGAGGAAAATCCCTTAGGCTGGGGACAGAGGTTTGACCCTGGCTCAGAATGGCACGGTTTGAACCCAGAGTGAGGATGCAATTCTTGTTTTTAGCATCTCCAGTGTTTCCTCATCTCTCCCCTCCCTTCATTCCCTTTATTTCCTTCACACATTTCCTTTCCAGAGCACTGCTCCCTTCCCTGGCCTCTCCTCAGCTCCCCCTCCCTGGGAGCAGTTTGTCATCATCCCTGGCCCCAGGAACCTCACCTTTCTCTCTTTATTTCACAAGAGCAGCCTCTCTTTATCTTCCCTCAGAGCTTCCTGTTTCCCTTCACCCTCTGCTTTTCCCTCCTGTGCCATTCCTTTGCTCATCCAACCCTCACCCCATCCCAGCTCCACTTTGCTCTCCCACCTTCTTCCTCCTCTTTTTTTCCTGTCCCTCCTCCAAATTCCCTCCTTGTTTCACAACTAACACATCCTGGAAAAAACATCAATTTTTAAGGGTTTTTTTTTAGGATCCTGCCTGTTTTTACCCCACTGTGGCACTCTGGACAAGCCCCATTTCCCTTGGGCTCGTGGGGGGCAGTTTGGATTCTGCCTGGAACAATCCCAAAGGAGGTTCCTGAGGGATCTGCACCTGATGGCTTCACTTTGGCTGTGCCCTCACCTGAGTAAAATTCACACAGCTTCGCCCACACTGGGGAAAACACCCCAGCAGGATGAGGAGGCCAAAACTCTGGAGCCCAGGCTGGGGGGGTCACTTGCCTTTTCTGCAAACACTGGGTTGCCAGAGAGCTCGGAGAGGTGCAGGAATTCCAAGTGCAAGGTCCCAAATTCTGCCAGGATGCTGCTTCCAGCAGATGCCCAGCCCCAGCTCCAGCTCATGCCACTGCAAGGAGAGAAAAGGGAGCCCTCACTGCCAGGAAAACACAGCCAGACCCCAGGGCAGCTGTGCCTTTGCTGCAGCCCAGGGGGCATTAGGGCCATGGAAAGGACACACACAAAGATTTAGGACATTCCCAGATTTTCTGCAGCAGTTCCAGTGGGATGGAGCTGGGGTTTTCCAGAGATTGTTCAGGGCTGGGCTAACACACAAACTGCACAAACTGCTTTTTTTTTTTGTGGGAGAGGAATCCCTCCCAAACAGCTCAGCTGACAAACAGCTTTGGGAGAGCACTGCCACCCTGCCCTACACAGATATTTTGGGATAAAATACCCTCCTGGTACCCCAGAGCTCTGGGCCCCTCTGGAACCCTCCAGGCAAGACAATTCAGTCATCTGTGAATTTATCAGGCTTAAACCTTTTTCCATCTCCTTTTTCATAGAAGGTCACCAATGTGTAGCCAACCATCTACTAACAAAGTCACTGTAACAGGTAAGAATAATTTATTTATAAAAGCATCTAACTGAAAAATGCATTTTATAACAATAAACACATATTGCTTCATATCCTTATACCTGTTTTATTAAAGATGTTCTGAGTCACATCACAGTGACTCAGATCCATAACTTTTACTCTCCTATCCCGTTAACTTCTGATTTCTATTTTATTATTCCAGTTTTAATTTAAGTTCTTCCCAAATTCTTTTCCCTTATACACCAGATGTGTGACTGTGTTGTGAATACATTCATTAGATGTGGGGTTGGCTAAAAGGACTCAGTTCAAAGCAGCCTCTGCTGGCCCTGAGCCACCTCCGAGGGGTCGTGGCTTGGTTTTTGCAGCTCCCTGCAGTTACTCCCGAGGAGGTGACACTTCCCAGGGACAGGGAAAGGGGGGGGGTGACACTAGATGGCGCCGGGAAGCTTGGCTGGGAGAGCAGCAGGGTTTGTTGTTTACAGCAGATTAAAACGAATCATCCTATGAGAAGGAAAAAAAAAAAGAAAAAAAAAAAGAAGAAGTTTCCCTGGCTGTGATGTAGAGAAAAGCATGGCAGGTCCCCATGTTTGTTTGGCTCCAGACAAAGAGAGCTGTTCGGAAATGGAGATGGCTTAGGCTGCCCTGCAGCAGCACCTCTGCTTTGGGAACATGGGGTGAGGCTGCAAGGGGCACCCCAAGAGTGCCCTGCCCAGGTGACAGTGGCAGTGATGTCCCTCTGCACCAATGTGCTGAGCCTGGCAGCTGCTGGGGGAGCTGAGCAGCCCCAGGCTGCTCTCACACCTGTAAAGGGTCCATTATTTCTATTTATTGCACTGGAGGGAGGCTGTAACAAACCCAGCCCCACCAACAGAACTCGGCAGGGCTGGAGCAGCCAAGTGGGGCCGTGTTTGCTGTCACAGCAGCTCTGTGGGGTCACTGGGACTGTCCCAGCCCTGCCCTGGGGACCTGCCCTCCCCAAAAGCACAGCATGGGCTGTTTGAGCCTTGGGTCAAACAACACAGCAGAGCTGGTGGAGAGGGGGCTGCAGGAAACAGAGCCCTTCTGCAACGTGTCCTGGGTTAGAGGGCAGCCTGCAGTGACCCCCTGCAGGAAAATATTTTTTCAGCCTTCCAGGCTGGATAAACTGGGCCTTCACAGCTGCTGTGTTTTGTAACACAGAGGAAGCTACTGTTTAAAGGACCTTGGCCTCCAAGAGGAAAAGAACGTGCCCAGAACCTTCTTTATCTGGCAGATAAGGGGGGCTGAAATGTCGAATCATCACCTTCCCTCCTGGGGATCCAGAGCAGCAAAACCAGAGCTAAGTCAGGGCAGAGGCCAGGAGAGGATGCTGAGGGAAAATGTGGAGGTGCAGAGGGTTTGGGGGGGATGTGAGGGAGAGCAGGGCCAGGGAGAGAGCACGGGAGGCACAGGAGAGAGAGCAGAGAACACAGAGCAGCAGCAGCTGGAGCAGACTGAGCTCTCCAGGCCCTGGCAGCCAAGGTGGCAGCTGGAGCAGCAGGATGGAAACATGGGAACAAGGCTGTGTGAGATAGGACAGAGCCAGGGGAAAGCAGGCAGCCACAGGAAGCTCATCAGCTGAGAGGGGAGGCCTGGGGAAAAGGTGACAGCAGGAGATAAAGGCAGCTGGTTAGGGAAGAGCAGGGGGGGCTGTCTGTGCCTGGGCCTTTGAAAATGCATGTGCAGAACTGACTCAATGCCAGGGGGTTTTTTTGGTTTCAAATTTTTGAATGTCCTCCTTAACCCACCCCCCTACAACCACAAGCTGCCACCAAGAGAGGCCTACACAGGCTGCAGGACTCTCCTCCTTTTGGGATCTCTCTGGGATTAGCACATCCTTGCACAAGCAGAGTTGGAGAGAGAATTCCTTGTTGCAAAACTCTTCATGGGCTTGGTTTTTGGGCCTGATGTTTGGGTCAGTGTGGTCTCACAGCCTGACCTCTGCTTCCACTTGCACACTGAGTGATTCCCTTCCCCTGTGGCTCTGTCCATCGTGTTCCTGCAGCAGCCCAGGCTGGGGATGCAGCTCCCTCCATCCCTGCTCCTGAATCCATTCACCCTCCAGCCCTCCCAGCAGCTCCACAGCCCCAAAACCAGAGCTCCAGGCAGCAATGGGGGTTCTGGGTATGGGCTGGGGGTTCTGTCCCTTTTTCTCTCACTCAAGGTCATCAGCAGAACGTGTTGGGAATGTCTGGGCAGACAGAGGCTGTTTCAATTGTCTTCACAAAGGGCAGGGGAGGGTTTGGCATTTCTGTGAAAGGTTAGTCTATGCAGAGCCTTTATCAGCCACAGAGGAAGCAGGATGTCTGGGCTGTAAAAAAGGACAATTACAGCACTGCTGGTGGCTCCCATTCTCCCCAGGATCAGGAGCACATCAGACAACTGAGGGGTGACAGTGATATTTGAGCAAGGCACCAGCCTGAGCCAAATATTTGGAAGTCTTTTGCTTCCCAGAGCCAAGGAGGAGCTTTGGGCTAAAGGCTGAATAATGACTTTGAGAGTTTCACAAGAGGTGAGGATGAAAGGCTTTGTTAACCCACATTTCCAGCAGCTCTCACCTGTGGGATTTGTTTGGAGGCATCAGAACCAGCAAATCCAAATCCCAGCCTCACTGGCAGGGAATTGTCTGCCAGGAGAGCCAGGGAGCAGGAGGGCAGCCCCAGCTCTGCCTCTCTTTGCTGCCAGACCTTCTGCAGGGATTTACTGAACTCAGCTGCCTCCCCTGGCCATGAGAACATCACCAAGCTGAATTCTGGGGGTCTAAGGGAGGACAGAGCCTGGCTGAGGGCTGTGTGCTGTATTCTCCCCCCTTTTCCAGCACCAAAACTGTCAGCCAGCCCCATCCCCTCCCCTTCCCAGTTTTTCCAATTTTTTTAATCCATTTTTCCTGGATAAATTCACTGCACCTAGCTGGGCACGCTGCAAAAATCCATGCCACGAGCAGACTACAAAACCACCTTTCAAAAAAAAAAAAAAAAAGAGAGTGAGGAAAATGCTCTTGCAGCAGGGGAAAGGAAGAAACTGTGGACAGCCCCAAATTAATAAAACACAGCTGGCTTTGACCTGAGCCACCTGCACTCTCTGGCAAGGTCTGAGCTGGCAAAGGAAATAACCTCGAGGAATCTGCTCTGGAGGGGGCAGTTCTGAGGAGCTGCTGCTGCTCCTGGTCCTTCCCAACCCCCCAGAACTAAAGGAAATGCTGGGGAAGGTGTGTGCCTTGCCTGCCCAGGTTGATGACTCCACGTGGGATCCCAGTGGGGGTGTTGAAGGCTGGCAGAAGTTTCTCTCCAAGTTCCAGAGCTTTGCTCTTGAACACCTGTTAAAAGGGAGGGTAAATATTTGATGGAACGAGTCACACAGGGTTCTCTCACATCCAAACTCACTTTTATAAAACACTGGGAGGCTGAGAACCCCCCTGTTCCAGGTGTGCTGTGCCCTGCATGAAAAATCTGAACCAAAACTCTCATCTGAACCTCTGAATTTCCTCTAAAATCTGCACTAAACCTGCCAAGGCTCAGCCTGGACCAGCGCAGCTCCAAACAGCTCAGCACTCAGTGATCTGAGCTGATCCAAAGAGTGCTCTCCAAATTTCTTCCCATTCCCAGGATGGCAGGGAACACAAAGAGCTGAAATGACTGAGTTAAAATCAGAAGAAATCTTTCCAGGCTGAAGCACTGTTAGATTTACAACATGGGCTTGCTCAGCTCTTGTCATCTCCTGTTGTAACAACCAGGATTTCCAACGAAGCAGCTTCTCCTTGCAGCTCTTTGCCCAGCAGGATTTGTGGTTTCATGGCTAAGCTGCTCCTTTTCCACTGGTAATGGCTCAGTCTTGGGGCTTTCCAGTCAAATTGCAGCTTATGGTGGCTTGCAGCACAAAGCAAGCACACACAATTATTTTGGGACAAACTGATACAAGCACTAATCTTGCTGCAGAGATTAGTCCTGATCAAGAGAAGCCTCTAAGTGACTTAGGAGATAAAGCACAAGCCTTTTACCTCTAGCCCTGTGGTGGTGGCTCTCAGAAAGCAGGAATTTATTGCTCTAAAAATACAGCACTGAGGAAACCTGAGCTCTCCCAGACCTTTGATGCTCTCACAAGGAACCAGGGGGTCGGTTCAGAGGGGAAAGCAAGAGACAGGGACTGGTTTTTGCTTTTCAGCCCAGTGACACTGACTGGGTGAGTGACAGGCACTGCCCCAGCTGCTGATGGCACTTCAAGAAGTCACTGCTGGAGTTTTGTGGTTTAATGTGGTTTCTTTTTGCTCTGTTGATCTGAAACCTGTTGAAGTTGTCACTGAGACAGACTCTGAGTTGGGGCACTGAGTCTCTGAGAGTTTTCCCTGGAGGGAAATCACAGAGGGAAGTCATTCCTGGAACTCATTTAAAATGCAGCTGAAGTAACAGAGCTGCTCCTGGATCAATGCAGGGGCCATCCCATACCCTGTGGTGGGGCAGCACCAGAGCTGAGCTCTCATTTAGGGCCAACCCTCACAAAACTCCCCCTGAACCGGAGTTGCAGCTCACCAAAGACTCCCAGGGCAAAGGAATAATCCCCTCATGTCCCTGCAGCCAGCTGTAAAATTCCAGCCCAGGCACATCAGAAAACAGATTATGGCATTATGCCCCGGGCTCTGGCAGGCTGGGAGGAGGGAGGGAAGTGGAAATGAGATCCTCCTGCTTTATCCAGGGCTCCAGGGGATGCAGCATCCATCCACCCCAGGGGCTGGGACACACCCAGGGGCACGGGGACTCTGTGGAGCTGCATCCCTTTGTCACTGGAGCTGCCAGGACAGAACCAGAATGGTTTGGGGGTTGGAGGGGACCCTAAAGATCAGCTCATTCCAAGCCCTTCCAGCAGCTGTTTGAGATCCAGGTGCCCTGCCCTGCCCTCCTCTGCATCCCCGGGCAGTTTATCTCAGGAATCCCTGCTCCAGAGGGACTGCTCAGGTGAGTGTGGAGCACCTGGCCCTCCTCAGCCCGAGGCAGGGATGGTGCCTGATGGAACCTCAGCCGACTTGGAAGAGAGAGGAACAAGCACAAAGACAAAGCTCCTCTGCAAATGGCATTTCCCCGGGGAGCAATGTGTCCAACTGCAAACGTGTCTTGCTAGAATTGCCCACAGGAGAAAAGATCTCTGGCAAATGAGCCGTGCACGGTGTGTGCAAGGTAATTATGCGAGGCTTAATTAAAGGCACATTAGTGGCATTTCCATATTCACAAAAGCGATGGGTTCAGCCTGTTGTTGTGGGGAGGGGGTTGTGTGGTGCTCAGAGCAGAGCTGCTGGAGAGCTCTCTCAGTGGTTCCTGGGGGCTGGGGGGACCCTCAGGGCTCTGGGGACAAACCCACCTCCTCTCCAGTCAGGTAGTAGGTGGCCAGCAGCCCCCCGATGTAGCGGATGTTCACCTCGAACAGGGAAGCTTCTCCATTCTGCAAAGACACAAGGACAGCCCTGAGTGCAGCCAGAGCAGAGCCCTCAGCTCCCAGCCTCAGCCACGGCCCTGGGCACAGCTCACTGCAGTGACAGGGGAGCCTGGAGGGAAGAGAAACACAAAAACTGCCCCGTGAGCACCTGTGACAGCACCTGAGGCAGGCAGGGCAGGGCACAGAGTCACAGGATCAATCACAGAATCACAGAGGCAGAATCACACAATCAAAGAATCAAAGAATCACACAACCAGAATCACAGAATCAATCACACAATCAGAATGACAGAATCACAGAGTCAGAATCACAGAATCACACACTCACACAATCACAGAATCCCAGAGGCAGAATCACACAATCAAAGAATCAAAGAATCACACAAGCAGAATCACAGAATCACAGAGTTACAGAATCACAGAATTACAGAATCACAGAATCACACACTCACACACTCACAGAATCACACAGTCACAGAATCTGCTGAGGTAGAAGGGACCCACAGGGATCCCCCAATCTCACTCCTGCCCTGCACAGACACCCCAAAATCCCAGCCTGGCCATTCCTGGCAGCTCCTGGAGCTGTGGCAGCCTCGGGGCTGTGCCCATTCCCTGGGGAGCCTGGGCAGTGCCCAGCACCCTCTGGGGGAAGAGCCTTTGCCCAATATCCAGCCTAAACTTTCCCTGACACAACTTCAGACAGATCACAGCACCCAGTTTCAAGCAGAGCCTGTGGGTCCTGGAGTCCCTGTCTTGCCTTTCTGGACTGTGAGAGCTCCTTGTAGAGAGGCAAAATTGAATTAATTTCCCCCTTGCCTCCCTTGCTGTGCTCCCTGACTCCACAGATCAATCCATAGCATTCACTCTTGTCTTTACAGATCAATCCATTCTGCAGGCCAAGATTAAAAGCTTTTATGAAATCCAGATAAATTATCTCCCAGTTGATTTTGTCCCTTGTTTATCGATTCAGTAACAGACTGAGACCATTCACCAGATTTATCAGATGTGGGCTGCCTTTTATGAATCCATGAATGCCAGTGGTGCCCTCCCAAATGATGCTTCTCTGTAAAGGCAGCTGCAGGCATTGTTCCCCTGGGAGAACCATTTCTCACAACAACAACTACACTGGCATTAAACAAATAAAAGTTGAAGCTGCACTTTGGTTTGAACATTCTCTGCGTGTGGCACTGACGAGATGCCATCAGCTGGGGAGGAGGAATCCAGGAGCTGGCTCCAGAGCAGGGACAGGGACAGGGACAGGGACAGGGACAGGGACAGGGACAGGGACAGCAGCCTGCAGCTGCCAGCACTGCTGTGCTGCACCCAGAGCCCCAGCACAGCCCTGGGTATCCAGGAAAGCTCCCAGGGAGAAGCACCTCTGGCCATTTTTAGAGGTGAAGCTCTTCCTTCCAAATCCTGGCTCCCTCTGTGCTCCCCCTCTGCTGCTGAGGTGTCACACAAGTGCCAGCAGTGACACCAACAAAGGGCCCAGACAAGGGGAGCTGGGTTTACAACCTCAACCTAATTTAAGAAGGAAAACTCGTCTTATCACAGGCAGACATTTACCTGAGATGAAACAGAACTCGTCCTTTGATGAGCAAAATCTCCTTGGAGTGTCTAATTATGAGTGTCTGTTTGCAAAACCCAGACCAAAACATGAGAACCATTAAACACTGAACCTTATTTGCAGCCAGACACGGTGGGACTGCAACCAGCAGAAAATTGAGGTGAATCACTGCACTGCTCCCTTTGGCCTTAGAAAGAAAATAATCAGCTGAGTGGTTTCTTCCCCCACAGAGCTCATGGTTTCCCTCCCCTTCCTGGGGAAGATTGTGAGCAGGACTGGCACTTTGGGTGACACAGGCAGGCATTCCCAGCAGCTGACTCACCACATTCAAGTCAAAGCTCTTCTCCACCCACTGCTTGGCTTCTTGGAATTCCTCCTCGAGTTCCATGATGTAGAGGGTATCTAAGGCATCTATCACAGTTGCTCCTCGAAGGCCTCCTGCAAAAACACAGCAGAGGGATGAAGGCACAGCTCTGAATCAGCCCCCAGAGCTGGGGGTGTCTGGGTGGCATCTTCCACCCAAAACTGGAGAGGCCCCATTTTCAAAGGCCTGAAAGAACTCTGAATTCTGGAAGAACTCCCCCCAAGGAACAGCTCAGGGTCCACACCTGAAGCCCCCAGTCACAGCTGGAAGCCTTGGCCTTGTTTCCAGTGCTGCCCTGGCCAAAGTGGCTCAGTAATTCCAGCCTTGGCCATTGTTGAAGTGCAAACCTAAGTTCAGCCTCTTTCCAACCCACTGCCAAGCACAACCTGGGAAAAAACTGAATTTTATTGTGCAAGAGCACCCAAGGCAGGACTTTAATCCTTCTGCCCTGATGTTGAGTTGGTTTTCTGGGGCACAAATATTTCTGCTCCATGCCATGACCAGCACAGACACAAACCCCAGCCTCTCCTGGAGGCTGAGACCAGAATCTCAGTGAACCTTGAGCAGAGAGGGGGTGGTTTAGGGGCCTTTCCTTGTCCAGCAGCACATCCCTGTGAGCACACTGCCCATTCCCAGCAGGTGACAATGGGACACACGCAGCCAAAGGAAATTCCAGCCAGGAACTTGGACCAACCATGTCATTTTGTGTCAAAAATGTCCTGCCAGGCACTGACACACCCAGAGCTCCCAGGGAGGCTCTGCAAGGTGTGTGGGCACAGCCCCACAGCAGCACAGGTTCCATGGAACCAGAGATGGAACAACCCTGCTTTGGAACAGCTCAGAGCCAGGGGTTTATTTCTGCTCAGGTTCCCTAAAACTCCTCCTGCCACGGGGCAGCCAAAGGTGAGAGCTCATCCTGACCCAACTCTCTGCAAAGGCCCTGGGCAAGTCAGCAACACAAACCCCATGGGGAGGGCTCCAGTCTGCAATCACCAGGGCTCCAGTTTGGAACCACCAGTGATCCAGTTTGGAACCATCACCAGGGTTCCAGTTTAGAATCATTCCCAGCCATCCAGGGCTCCAGTTTGGAACCATCACCAGAGCTCCAGTTTGGAATCATCACACGAGGGCTCCAGTTTGGAGCCATCCCCAGTGATCCAGAGTTCCAGTTTGGAATCATCCCCAGTGATCCAGAGCTCCAATTTGGAATCCCCAGTGATCCAGGGCTCCAGTTTGGAGCCATCCCCAGTGATCCAGGGCTCCAGTTTGGAATCATCCCCAGTGATCCAGAGCTCCAATTTGGAATCCCCAGTGATCCAGGGCTCCAGTTTGGAGCCATCCCCAGTGATCCAGGCTCCAGTTTGGAATCCCCAGTGATCCAGGGCTCCAGTTTGGAGCCATCCCCAGTGATCCAGGCTCCAGTTTGGAACCTCAGGGATGCAGCACAGGTGTGAGGCTGCCTCTGCACCACCACACACACTCTGCTCAGCTGAGCCACATTCCCACCCACCCCCTGGCAGACCTCTGGGAATCTCTGCCAGCAGAGACACTTGGATGAGGTTCAGGCTTTGTTTCTGCAGCAGAAGCTCCTCGTACCAACCCTGTCCCCATCACCTCCCTCTCCACAAAAACTCACTCATTGCTGTGCCCAGGGATTTTCCTGACACTGATTTCTGTTTGGCTCAGGTCAGTTCCTCCTCCTCCTCCTCACTCAGAGACTCTCAGCTGCTCTCTCAAATTCCCCCAGCCTTTCTCTGCATGCTTAGATTGGCACTTTTGTGATACCTTCGGTGCTACTTCAATTCCAGTTCTGCTGAAGAGAGGGAAACCCAGCTGGGAGCACTGAGGCAGAGGGGAGAGGGAGGCAAAGGTGAATTGTGAGCCCTGAACCTTTGGTCTGCTCTCACTGAGGGACAAAGGGACTGTGTGTGATGTGCACTGTCCCTGCAGCCCAGGGAAGTGCTCACATCCACCCATTCCTGCTCATTCCTGCTCTCAGCATTCCCCTCCCGCAGGGAAGGATCCTGCCTTATTTTGTTGATGTTCCAAGATTGCAGTTTTGACACTTTTCAGCCAGCCAGCACATCATTGCTTTAATAAAAACCCAACCAGGACTTTACTGCTCAACTACAGATTGCTGCCTTTTGGATGCTGCCTGCATCAAAAGCAGGGGCTGTGGGAGAGGAGGGAGGCAGCTGAAACAGCCTCCAGAAATCCATTTATTCCTGCAGGCCTGGGAAATGATCATCTCACTGGAGCCATCTCCGGGAGCAATGGGTGGATGGAGTCAAACAGTCCCTGGATCAACTGGTGGGCTCTAAAAAGCAGCCAGGCTGATGTGAGCCTGGAGTGTTTGCCAAGAGCACTGACCATGGAAAACAATCACAGGCAGAGCTGCTTTTATCAGCCCTAATGATTCTTCAATATTAATGATTATGTGATTTTTATACACTTTCCTGGTAGCCAGGAGAGACGTGCCAGGGAGGCAGGGAAAGCATTTTAAGCAGGGAAGGAAGGGCAGTGGCACCTGAGGCACAGCCTGTTACTGTGATATTCTGAGAGGAAAATCACACTGCCAGGCTCACCTTAATTTGATGATATAATCAACAAAAGCTTTTCATAATCTGCAGAGAGACAATGAGGAAAGTTGGATTTCCAAGCGAAATGGAGACAAAGCGACAATAAACTCGCCATTTTCTGGGATGATTAACTGAAGTGAGAAATACTGCTGGAATTGACAGAGCCTTTAATGTTTGTAGCAAGTCAGGCCTTTAACTCTGTGAATTGCTCTGGGGATTGGGAACGCTGCTCTGCTCTCTGCTCCGAGTGGCTCAGCTTTCCTGCCTGTGTTTGACAAAGTGCAGGGAAAACCTCTCTCCGCTGCTGCTTTGTCTTTGTGTCACGTTAAACATTTGTTTTAAATCCTCCCTCACCCCGTGCATCAGAAGAACCCCGGGCAGTGTGTTTTGTACCAGGGGCTGGGCTGTGTTTCCTTTCTTCTGCAGCAGCTTTGAAGTGGCTGCAGAGACTCGGTGCCTCCTCTCCTGCAGCCACCAGAGCCAGGAGGGATCAGCTGATGTCGTGGCTAAAACAGGCTTGGAGTCTGAAAAATCCTCAGCTAAAGCCATGAAGTTAGAATATTCACAGGCTGCAAAGTAAAATATTCTCACATACTTAAATTCAAAACAATTCCTGGTCTCAGGACCAGCTTCATGTCACCACGGACATTAAGAATGTCAAACAACAAAATAACAACTCACACCTGCAAAACAATAGGTGAGAGTCTTTCTAATCACTTTAAAATAATTCTTTTTATCTTTCAGCCTATGGTGTGTTAGTTTTACCATCTTATCCAATGGAGTTTAGTTTTGTATTCTATATATTGAGTGGGTTTCTTAATAAACGAGTTCTTTTCACCTTTCTGGATATACTGAAGTCTATCATGTGTCGTGTGTGGCTCCACAGCGACGAGCCCCGGGATCAGGAGAGGGATAAAAAGGCAGCTCCTTCCCCTCCTCAGCCATGGGGCAAAGCAGGAGCTGGCTCTGTGTGTCCCTTGGCAGGACAGAGGGCACCCAGAGAGCCCCTGAGCCTGTCGGTTCTTTGCTAGGGGAGCATCTTCCCTCCTCCCCCAGCCCAGGGCACAGCAGGGTTTGGGGTTTGCACATCCCAGTGGGTTCATTGCAGCACCAGCACACCCACCTGGCAGGGTACTGCCACCTCCTGCCACCTCCTGCCACCTCCTGCCTGGCTTTGTGACTAACCCAGCACCTCTCCAGACCTGCACATCAGGATGGGAGAGGTGCAATCACAGGGGAGGCAGCTCCAAACCAAACCAAACCCCTCTCTGTCACTTGTGGTTCTTGCTGACACCCTCGTCTGGAAATTGCTGGTTTCAGCCTCACTGTGCTTGCTCTGAGGGAGTTTTAAAGTAGGAACTGAGAAACCCTCAAAAAAAAAACCCCTCAAAAGAAACCCTCCTGGAAGTACCCAGAGCTGGGAGCAGAGGCTTTTAAGCAGGACCCCAGGTCTGAGGTTCTGCTGAATCCACAAACCTGAACGTGCTGTGAAAAGCCCCTCCTGCCCCTGCCCCAAAACTGGCTGCAGGGGGGATCCCTTCACTCTGGAGAGGCACAGTGACTCTGCTGATCCCAAAAGGGCAGGTGGCACTTTGGGCACAGCTCTGGGATCTGGAGGGACTTTGGGCACAGCCCTGGGATCCATTGGGATTTTGGGCACAGCTCTGGGATCCAGTGGGACTTTGGGCACAGCTCTGGGAGCCACAGCAGCTCCTCCAGCAGCCCCTCAATGGCCAGGGAGAGAACAGCCCCAGCATCCCAGATCAGCTGAGCTGGAAGGGACCCACCAGCACCATCCATTCCCCCTCCACTGGGACCAGTGAGAACAACAGGGACCTCGAGAGGAACCCAGGGAGTCTGGGGACATTTGTAACCCAATGTCACAGCAGCCCTGGTGACAGGGCCTCTGCCCAGAGCTGTCCCCTGAGTGATGATCAGGGAGGAGAAGCAGCAGCTGATGGGAGCAGACAAAGGTTCATCTCTCCCTGAGCTGAAGGAGGGCCTGTGCCACCCTGTATTTGCTCTTTTGTGCAGTAGAAGAATGGAGAGAGGAGTGTGGGCAACAAGGCTGCTCTGTTCCTGCTCCCACCCACCCCAGGAGCCACAGACAGCACTAATGAACATTAACCTAATTAACATAACGCTGGGGCAAGGTGCTGGGTGGAGGGGAGCTGGCATTGGTGGCTGTGAGGGGGCTTTTGACTTGTTTTGTTTCTTCTTTTCTTAATTAATTTTTTTGGGTTTGGTTTTTTTTTGTAGGGAATGACTCAGGCTCCAGGCAGGAATTCTGCCCCAAATGAAAACCCTTGGGGTGAGGTGTTTCCAGGCTGGGGATCTCCATGTCCAGCTGTACCTGCCTCTCCCAACACCTCAACAAGTGGCCTAACCCCAGCACTTATCCAGCACTCAGAGCTCAGCAAATGCCTGATTTTCCAAAGAGGAGCAGCTGTGATGGGAGGGATGGAGAGCTCTGCTTTTCCTCACTCCCCTCATCCCAAAAAAAAAGCCCACGTGGAGTATCACAGCCCAGATAGGAGGCTTGAAGGGCTCCCAGCTGCAAGTCTGTCCCTTGAGAGCCTTAAAAAAAGCCACAAATTGATGCTTCAGCAGCCAAGTAGCTACGAGTGGGGTCTGAAATAGCCCTTTTTTTCTTCAGGAAGGAGAGATCCTTCCAAAGGCTCTGCTGAATCCATCACACCCTCTGTGCCTAAGGAGCCACGGAGCACAAGGACACTGCAAAGGCCCCCAAACCACAGGGCTGGACTCTCCTGTCCCACCAGCCTTGCTTTGGGGTCCAAGGAACCTGGAGGAGCTCAGGGTGTGCCTTTGGAAAGCTGGATGTGGTGCAAGGATTCCCAGCCAGCAGGAGATGGGAGCACCCTCACCAGGATCTCCACCAGCTTTCCAACACTCCCTGATGCCAGGGTTTAGCTCAAATAAAATTATCCTTTCACAGGCTGGTTTGGCTTGGAAGGGGCCTTCAAAATCCTCCAATTCCAACCTTCCACTGGAAAATTCCTTGTGCTGTTTCCCCAGTGTTTGGAGCCACTTTCCCCTGTGGTTGCCATCAATTGTCAGCCCCAGGGATGTGGGGGAAGCCCCCACTGACCTCACCCAGCCCTGCCAGTGCCCTGCAACAAGCAGAGAGCTTGGGGAATCTCATCTCTCATGGCCTCAGCCCCAGGGGGCCTGGTCCTGCCATTTAAGAACCCTTTTATGAAGTCACTCAGTGAACAGAAACCAAATCCTTCATTTCCAACAAAGCCATTTCAAAATCCCTGCAGTAACACATTGTGCCAACGCCTCAGATGAACAGCACGAGCCATTAGGAAGATATCAGATTTAATCTTGCATACAGCAGCACTGTTTAAATGCTCCAGAACAGGGGGGGTTTCAAACAGCTCTTTGCTAACTTTAATAACAGAGTTTACAACTGAAAGGCAGGAGCAGGAGGGGGAGGAATTTAGATCAGTGCAATGTAAACCCAGATCAGAAATGAAAGGTCTTGACTCCCACTGTTCTTATGTCAAATCGTGTTTGTCAAAACAGAAATTAGTGCTGGAATCTTGTTTGGAATAAAAATTAGGATGCAGTTTCTATGAAACACGATGAACTTGTTAACTGCCAAGGCACGGGGGGAGGGGGGTGCTCTGGTTGTTTTGCCTTCAGCTCTTGGGGTGCAGGGGGGGAAAACATGAAATTCCTTCCCCTGGTTCTGCTGGTTTGAAGGCTTCAATGAAATCAGTGCCCTGCTACAGCAGGAGCCTGAAAAATGACCATCTCCAAGTGCTGCTTTTCCTGCTCTTTTTGCTCCTTTTTCTCCCTGACAGGGCTTGGAGAGCAGCCTGAACTCCTGACATTTATCCCAAGATTGTGTGAGAAGCCTGGGAGCTGCCTGGGACCGCGTCACCACCCAGCTCCTGGCTGGTGGCAAACTGTCCAATTCTGGGAGAAATCCACACTGAGACGTTTTACACAGCTCAGGATTATCTTGGCAGTGAAATAAACTGTGAAAATCACTGCAGCTCCTTGAAAAATCTGCCCTGCAGCCAAGATTTGCCAGTCCCTGTGTGGAAATCTCTGGGTCAGGCACAACGAGAGGTTGGGAGCTGCAGCTCCTGAGGTGGGATCTGGGTTTAGGCCAGGGTTCCCTGCTTGATCTGGGCTTTACTTTCTCCTGCCAGCCAAAAAAGCAGGAGGAATTTTCCTCAAAGTATGAAAAGAAAGAGGGTTTAAAGAAAGAGAATGTGATGGTTACAGAAATAAAAATTAATTTATCTGCCACATCCAAGCTGGTGTCTCTGTTCTTCCCCAGCACTTTCCCCATCCACCTCCTCTCTGGAATGGTGCAGAAACACTCCCCACCAGGTGATTTTTTACCATTTCCTTTCAGCACTGACACCTCACATCAAAGATGGGCTTTGGAAGAGAAACTCCAGTTCCAGGAGAGGCTCTCCAGGGGGAAGTCTCTGCTCCCATTGCAGGGATCAGCCCCAGCTGCCAGGGATCCCCAGGACAGGGCTGGTACTACTGCTCCAGCTGACAGAAAGTCAACAGAAAATCCAAATGGAACTGGGAAATGGGTTTTCTTTTCAGGAAGAAAGACAATTTCTCACTTAAATCCACAATCATCTCATTACAGCCCAGCCCTTCAGCTGCCTGTGAATGGTACCTACTGCAGATGAAGCCAGAAATACCTGAGCCACAGCACTGCCAGAGCCTTATTTATTGAGTTTTTTGTCTGTGAACCTGATAGCTGTAACACAGAGTAACTACATTCCCTTTATTTAAGGCAAACTAAACAAATCACATCTGAGCAACAAGGTACCAGAAGCAGAGAGATGGAGGAGACAAAGAAGTAGTCCAAGAATTAGAAAAGATCTATTTCTTTTTGTATCAGCACATTCTCTTGCAGAGTTAGGAAGAAAAAAAAAAAAGTCCATCAGCTTTTGAGCAACCTCATTTTTCTTTGCTTTCCAAATAAACCACAGCACCTACACTTCAGGGACCTCATCAAAAACCACTTCATGGCCAAGGTTATTTTCCCATCTTCCTCACATTAATCTTCTTCACTGTCCTCTCCTCTCCAGAGACTGGTGAAAGGGTCACTCCCTGGGCACTCTCCATGCCAGAGGTGCTCCCCTGATGGGCAGCAAAGGGCACCTGGCAGAGCCCTGTGGGGTCATGGGCAGCTCTGTCCCTGTCCCTGTCCCTGTTCTTGTCCCTGCTTCTGTTCCTGTCCCTGCCCTTCTCCCTGTCCCTCAGCTGGGAGCAGCCATCCATGGGGGTCTCAGGGTGACACCCTGTGCCAACCCCCACCCCACACCCCAACAAACCAGCCCCCATCACCCCAAAACACAATTTTCCCCCTGATTTCAGTTTATGTTCTGGTCTCTTCCACTTAACCACCCCTGGTACATTCAGAGGATGCTGGCTCTGCTTTGCAGGCTGCAAACCTCTTCTGCTCTCAGTTATCTGGCCCTGGAGGTGTGGATTTTATGCAGTTCTGGAGGGAATTCTGGATCCCTTGGAATTCCAGGCATTTATGAGGCACAGGACACCACTCAGACCCTGCCGAGGTCACGTCGCTCTCTGAGCTCCACACCCAAACCAACTCCAGCCCTCACCCTGTGCACCGCAGGGTGGACAAAATCCCACTTCCCCCAGCTGAGGAAAGCTCAAAGGGCTGATCATTCCCTGAAAAGATGCTCAGGAACAGCAGAACAATTAATCCTGGAGCACGTGCCCAGGGCACATCCAAGAGAGGGGCAGCACAGCCTGGGAAGCTCCATCTGCCAAGCCAGGCTGAGCCTCCCACCCACAGCAGCAACTTTGAAGGCTGGCACGAGGGAAATCACCCAAACATCTGGCTCACACGACAGCTCAGCCTGCTTTTTGTTGTCAACACCACGAGAGATCCTCCACGTTCCTGGGAAGTGCTAATGAATCCCAGTTCCACCTGCACCACAGCATATGGGCTGCACAGGTAAAGCTGGCACCACAGACAGGCAGCTTCAAGTGTTGCCTTTTAGGCTGCTATGATCAAATTTAATAGAGAGTGTGTTCCAGCTGGGGGAGAAATGGCTTTTTTGGATTACAAACCACTCATGTTTTTCAAATATCAATTTCCCCTGGAGAATGAAGGCTATCGTTCAAGCTGAAGCAGCAGTGGCAGCTCTGCCCTGAACCAGTGATGGGTGAGAGACACAAAACCAGAGTTGTGCTCATTTAGGGACGTGGCAAAGGAGGCAGAGTCTGGAGGAGAGCAGGCTGGGGAGAACAGGTTAGCAATATTCTTATTATGCACTGGGGGAAAAAAAGAAAAGAAAGGTGTTCAGCACAAGAATGAATTGCTTGTCACAGCACCAGCCCTTCAGATAAGTTACTTCCTTCAGAGGAAAGGGAGAGCAGACACGATTGCCAACTGATTCACAAGTATTTAATACTTGGCAGCAGCTCCAGGTTAATCCTCTTTTCCCCAGTTTCTCCAGCCATCTTTCAGCATTTAGTGATCCTCCACCAACCAGCTCTGCTTCATCCCTGCACGACTCCAGCACCTCCTGGAGCTCAAATCAAACTGTTCCTGTTCCAAAGTGTCACTGAAGAGGGGAGGCTTTGCCTGAGCCTGGGAACACAAGCCCTGGTACAGCAAATCCACTCCCCACGTGCCTCCCATCTGTCTCCTGTGACACACAGACTGCATGGCAGGCTGGGCCGTGGGGAGCTCAGCAGGAAATTGGAAACGATAATTGTTCAAATGCTCCTCTGGGAAAGAGCTTTCTTTCCTCCTGGTTTTGGGCAGCGGGGCTCAGATGGTGGCGAGGCAGAGGTAATTACTCCTGACAAAGATGGGTCATTTGACAAGCCAGGAGCACTTCTGGGAGGAGCAGTTCAAGGAGGTTAAGCAGAAGACAACAGCTGGGGCAAAGCACTGCTGGTGCCTCCCTGTTCTGGATGTTTGAAATTAATTTTGGAGCTGTTAAAGGTAATCTGATTATATTCAATTTATTGCTCCTCCTCAGACCTCCTCGAGGACCTGCAGCATTTAATGTGAGGGGTCCCAACAGGCCCATTAAAACAAACACACACGTCCTACCTGCAAGCATTATCCTGCTCTGCCAGAGCCACAGGTAGCAGTTAATGAGCAGAGGCTGCTACTTCACTCCTGAATTCAAAGGGGAGATGCTTCATTATGACAGTCAGGAAAGAAGGTGCCCTTCCATCTCCCAAACACACTCACCAAAAAAGTGGCAGATGTGTTATGACAGCACAGCCTGGAACTCCTGACAGTGATTTTCCCTCAGATCTGATTTGCTCTGGATGAGCTTTGCAGAACAGACACCGTGTTGGAGTTGGGGCTGTAAAACCACTCGTCCCTGATGTGGTTTTACCCACAGCCCAGCCCAGCAAACATCACCCCTCAAAAATGATCTGGCCCTTAACACCAGCCCAGGTGTGAGAGAATTGAGAGATAAAGAAATGTAACCACCCTTTGCCTCCAAATGAAATAACAGGATTAATTGTGCTGTTCAATATGGGTGCCTGGCCACCTGCTGAGCACTCATGAGCTGAGCTCAGAAGCCTCGTAATCATCGATGGAAGTACCTAAACACATTTTCTCTGTGTGAATGCAGTGGGTCAGGAGAATGCAAATGGTCCATTACCATGAGCACAAACACATTAAAGGCATGGAAACTCCATCACTTGGGACCATCTGTCCGTGTTCTTCCCTTTCTTTCCCATATTGTTAAAGTCACACCAACAAGACCCCAGCTGAAGGCCTCCAAATGCTCTCCAGGATGCTGCTTGACAGGATTAGATATCAAAATAATCTCAGCAAATTGAGAAAATAGTCCAAAACAAGCAGGATGCAATTCAATAAGGCCACGTTCCGCCCCGGGGGAAGCACAACGAACCATGAAGCAGAAGGAATAAATGGTGAGGCAGCACTCTGTGAAAGCCAGAGCCAGGCTGCAGCCCTTGGAAATGCAGCTCAAAGCAACCATTTCCAGCTCAAATCAGTGATTTCCAGCTCAAAGTAACCATTTCCAGCTCAAAGCAACCATTTCCAGCTCAAACTGACTTCCAGCTCAGAGCAACAGATTTCCAGCTCAAACCCAAGATTTCCAGCTCAAATCAATAACTTCCAGCTCAAACCAACCATTCCCAGCTCAAATCAATGATTTCCAGCTCAAACCAACCATTTCCAGCTCAAACCAACCATTTCCAGCTCAAACCCATGATTTCCAGCCCAAACCACCCACTCCCAACTCAAATCAACGATTTCCAGCTCAAACCAAGGACTTCCAACTTAAACCAACAACCCTGGGACGATGTAAAAAGGAGCAAAGCCCACCCCAGGATGAGCAATGATGTCCCACAGCCAAGAAAGGGCCCTGCTCTCCTGGGCCAGAGTCTCCTTCCAGCAGCATTTGGAGATTGCAGAGGGAAGCCGAGGGCTCAGCAGGAGGAACGTGACCTGCAATTAAAGCTGGGAAGGCCTGGGGCTGCTCAGCCTTGAGGGGAGAAGGCTGCAGGAAACGTGACAACATTTTGGAGACGCTGCAGAGAACGAGAGGGTAAAAGCACTCTGCACATCCCCAGGGAAAAGCCAAGGAGCTCTGCAGGAGAGAGGGCTCAGGCACCAGGACAAGCTTGAGCAGAATTGCCAGCCACGACTTTCCAGCCTCGGGAAGGGAAGGACTCAGTGACCCCTCGCTGCTCCTTTGGTGTTTTGTTGCTCCCTGAGATGAGTGGGAATTGCAGGTCTCCAAAAAGCCCCCTGGGGAGGCAGCAGAGTGATCCCCAGGGAAGGAAGTGCTCCATGAAACTCTTCCTGATGGCTCCATGCCCCTGCAAACCTCTCCCAGAGCCACCTCAGTGACACAGAACATCACAGCTACGATTTGGGATGTACACACAAGTCAGGAAATTAAAAATGCTGGTTCCCACAGCAACCAGGATGGAGCCTGCCAAGAGACAAGGAATGTTCTAGCCTAGGCAAAAGGTGTTAATTGTAATGCCTGAAGGCAACTTCCACTTCCAGCTGCCTAAAGGAGAAGTCCATGAAAGCTCTGCACTCCTGCACGGGCAAACCTTGATCCTCAGTTTCTTTGTTCCCCAATTCCCTCTCTTCCTGGCAGAACACAGCACAGACTGGAGCTTGGAAATGGAGATGAAGCAGAGCAATCAAGGCTGCTCAAACCCATCCCTGAATGCTGTGATCCCCATTTCAGAATTCACACAAGTTGTGTTTTCCCACCCCCCAGCTCTGTGAGTGCAATCCTGTGTTCAGATAAAAGCTCTGTGGAGAGAAACAGGAATAACTTGGGTGTTCTTAATCCAGTCTTTGTACCTGAGAGGTAAATTCTGGGTATATTGAAATTAGTAGGAGACAACTTCTGCCTTTAGAACTTTCTCTTGAAATGCTTTCATTTGCCTGCATTGAACTTTTCCTCCTTGTTTTTTTCCCCACTTTTGGGAGCTGCATATAAAGTGTGTTAGGGTGCAGGAGCTGTGTTGGGAATAAAACATCAGAAGAAGGATGAACAATTTTAGTCAGCCCCAACAAAAAAAATCCTCCCTGTGTTTCACACTGCTGCCTCAAGCAAAGGCTGAGGGATTTCCTTGAACTTCCAAAAAATCCTCTCTAGAGACAAGAACAATCCTGGGAGGCTGAAAGGAAGTATTTTCTGAAGGCATAAAGGTCTTGGAGTGACAAATGCCTGCCACAACATTCTGAGCACACAGAGCCAGCCCTGGCAGCAGTGACAAATCTGAAAGTTGATGTCCTGTGGGAGGAAGTTAAATCCACTGATTAAGTGAGATAAGGGACTCCTCTTCTTTGAAAAGGCAGCACAGATGAAAAAAAAAAATCAGAAACAAGCACCTGGAGAAATTACAGAGAAAGAAATTCTGTAGCAGGACCCATTTGAAATATGATCTCCTGGAGGTGAATAGAAAAATGTCAAAATCCAACACTAATCCAGATGAATATCCAATGAGATACATAATGAGGGTGGGAAGAAACCTCCAGCAGCAGCACAAAATGATGTGATAAAGCAGTTAAGTTCTAAATGTGAAATCCAACACAGCAAAGCCAGTTTGGAACCTGCTTAATCTCATCAGAAGTTTCAGGAGTGGAAACCTAGTGAATTAAAACCAGAGTAAGTGGGTTTGTTTTTTTTTTTTGTTTTTTTTTTTGCTGTACAGTTCCCAGCTCCTCTGAATAAACAAGGGAAAGCTAAAATACAGAGGGATAAAGGTAAGAAACCCAGGAGTCTCAAAGATATTTCCAACATTAAAAGGGCACAGCTAAAACTGTATTTTTATAAATATTCTTAACCTGCTCTGTTTTTTTATGTAGTTCCTGGTAGTGCAGGGGGGGGGTTGTGTCTGCAAATTCCTCCTGGAATAAAGCTGGAGCCAGGGGGAAGTTGGGCTCTGCTCCCAGGGAATCAGGGACAGGATAGGATAATCAGGAACAGCTTCAAGCTGTGCCAGGGGAGGTTTAGGTTGGATATTGGGAAAATTTCTTCACTGAATGGGTTGTCAGGGATTGGAACTGGCTGCTCAGGGAAGTGGTGGAGTCTTCCAGCCCTGGAAGTGCTCAAAAATGTGTGGATGTGGCTGAGTGGTGAACACGGGGGTGGTGCTGGGTCAGTGACTGGACTTAAAGCTCTTTTTCAACCTTAATTCTGTGATTCTGGCAAAAATCTCACCAAGATCTGACTGCAAACAGTGGCCCTGAGCATTCCCAAAAAAACACCTTCAGCCTAAGGAGGGCAGTCAGGAGCTCCAGGGCTGGCATTTACCTCCCTATGGAATCCCAGACTGGTTTGGGTGGGAAGGGACCTCCAAGCCCATCCTGTCCCACATTCCCTGTAATTCCCAGGCTGACACAGCCCCATCCAGCCCCACATTTCCTGTAATTCCCAGCCCCACCGAGCCCCACATTCCCTGGGATTCCCAGCCCCACATTCCCTGGGATTCCCAGGCTGACACAGCCCCACATTCCCTGGGATTCCCAGCCCCACATTCCCTGGGATTCCCAGGCTGACACAGCCCCACATTCCCTGGGATTCCCAGGCTGACACAGCCCCACATTCCCTGCAGTGGATGCAGGATGTTTGTTCAAACCTGCTGCAAGTGCCAAGGCTCCAACTCAGCTTTTGCTGTGGAGCTGCCACCAAAGCCTCCTAATCCAGAGCTGGATCTGTGAGCAGCCCAACTCCACCCACCCTCAGCTGGCTGCCTTTTAATCACACGCTCAATATCTCTGAAGATTAGACAATTATTTCCGCATAATTAGTGTCCAGAATGAGGCACGGGCAACATCCATAATGGGGTGCTTCAAGAAAATATTAAAAGAAAAGAAGGAAAAAATCTTAAAGAGCAGCTCGCTGGATTTTTAAAACAGACCCAGAGCCTGGGAAAAAAAGAAAAAAAAAAGGGAAAAAAAAAAAGGGATAAAAAGGATAAAAAAGGATAAAAAAAACCCCAGCTCCAGCCTGCTTGTTGCCTGTGTGCTCAACCACGGGGCTGCTCACGTGTGGCTTCCCCCACATCCCTGCTCCTCCCTCAGCAGAGCCCCCACAGAACCCTCTCCACTCAAAACTCAATGCAATTTTCTCCCTTTTCCTGCTCCCATTTGCTACCCTAATGGCTGGTTTTCTATTTCTTGTTTTGTTTCCTTCTCCCCCGTTTTGCTGAGCCAAGCACTTCTGACAAATCCCAAGGCTCTCTCTCCTTACTTTTAGGCCTTGTTAAGCTCCAGCCTCTTTTTGGGGTCAGTGGAAAGGTTCAGGAAGCTCGGGAGGGAGCTGGGATGATGGATGGGGTTGAACAGAGAGAACGTGGAGCTTGCCCAGTTTGCTGCCCAGCACAGGCTCAGGCCAAGCTGGGCTGTCCAGAGTCCCCAGATCCCCCAGTTTGGGCTCTCAGATCCCAAGTTCTGCACCCAATTCTCCTTTCTGACTTTATTTCTTTGCTAAGATGGAAATGTAAGATGAACGCAGTCGGTTCAAAGAACATTTTTTCAACAGTCACTGCCCTGTTCAGCCCCAGGGTTTGATGCAAAGGTGTTTGAGGAGGGCTGGAGGCCACATTGGGGTTTTTCTTTTTAAAGTTTTTAAATGAATATTTCAAGCTGAGAAATCAGCTCAGCCCCTGTAATCAGCTCAAACCCCTGGGTGGGGTTTAGGGTTCAGAGAAGCCCTGATGTTTGAGCCACCACTGGCAACAGGACCAAGGTGGGAGTGGACTGGGGAGAGATCTCCTGAAGGATTAATTAGCTGATTAATTAGTGATTTCAAAATAGGGGAAAAAACCCCCACAACAGGGATTAATGTCAGCTCCAACTGCAGAGAGTTTGGGATTTGGAGGACATCCTGATTCCCTGCTTCCTGCTGCCAGGAAATAAGTTTGTTGCTGCAGATTTCACTGACAGCAAAAGCCAAAGTCAACTCAAAATGCCCTCCTGAAAATTATTCATCTGGGGAACATTATACATGAGAAAAGGAAGGTGATGATGCCAGGGAGCAACAGAGTTCCAGCAACATCTTCATTACAAGGTATTTTTCTCCTTAAAGAGCCCATGGAGCCAAGCATCCAATGCCATGTGCAATAGGCAGCAGCAATAATTCAGCATCGAAATTAAGAGAGCCATTATTATTATTATTATTATTTTAATCACATAAAAGGATTCTCCAGGGTTTTGCAATTTTGTGATCACAGGGAAAGAGACCCAGAGACAGAAGAGAGAAGGTGCAGCAAGTGATTGCACAATTGGAGGTTCCCATTTCTCTTCTGGTAGCTGGGATATTGCTGAATTAATATTTTCATTCCATTTCCTCTCCTCTGTTATGTATTCACACACCACCTCCTGTTGTTTCTAATTGGGGTGGGTGTGTTTGCTGCCTGCTAAATCCTGGCTAAATTCTGGATGAAGGAAGCAGCTCTTTAGGGAATGTTTGGCTCATTCTGGGTGGTTGGAGGGACTGGCCCTGGCATGTGGAGGTTTTGGGGTTTTGGGGTGCAGCACCTGAGCTGGGAGCCCCAGAGCAGCTGCTGTTAGAAACTCTGGGGTTTTAACAAAAGGAGCTTGGAGGGTGTTAAATCCAGTGAGGGTTCCTGGAATTTCCAGTGGGATTCCTGGAATCTCCACCCAGATCTGAGCCTGGCAGGTCACAGAGCAGTGACAAAGTCTGGAGGGATTCACCAGGCAGAACAAACCTGAAGGTTCTGGACCTCAGGACAAACAGTTTGATCCTTTCCAGAGGCCTCTCTGGATCTATTCCTGTGGTCACTGCTTTTCCTTCCCCTTTCATCTGTTTTTTTCTTACCCTGGAGAGCCCAAACAGCCCCATTTCCAGGCAGCTGAGGCCAGTGACCTCCTGTCTGCAAAACAAACAGCTCAGGCCAAAGTCTGAGCCCAGCACACAAACACAGCCACGGATTTTTCCAGGAATTTCTCCACCCTGTGCCCCATCACCAGGCAATGAAAGGTGGAGCAACAGCAGGGCCTTGCTGCAGGATGAGGTGAAAATACCTCCTGTCCTTTCAGCCAGGAGCTCTGCCACCCAGTCCTGGGGACCTGGCAGTGTCCTGGCTGTCACCGTTGTCACTTGGATTCACATCAGCTAAAGCCACCCAGCCTCACCATGCTGCAGAAATTCAGTGTATGCTGAGAGGAGCAATGGCTGCAACGAGACAATTCATGATTTCAGGCATGATTTCGAGTGGGGAAAAGGGGAAAAAAGGGTAGAAACCTGGTTAAGGCTTGCTATTTTTAAATTAAAATTAATAAACCAGCATGCATTTAGGTGGGGAAGAATGCCTAACAGCACAGCAAGGTTCCGTATTTACTTGCTGTCACTGATTTCAGAGGAAATTGGCTCAGGTTATAAGTCAAAGAAGGATTCTCCTGCTGCCAGCACTGCACACTTCAAGAGATATCTGAAAATCAGGCTTCTCACCTTATCATTGTTCAAAGACTGTGCAATCAAAATGTACCTGACAATTCAGCTGATGCACGAGCAGAACGAGATGCCAGCTCACTCTCCCGTAGCTACAGAAGCTCTGTGAAGCTAACAGGATTTTAAAAAACATTTTGTCAGGAAAATAAGTGCCTCTGCCAGAGCTGGGGAGCGGGCAGAAGAATAATCCAGTGCTCTGGAGCTCAGGGTGACAGGTGCATTTCAGGGGCTGTGACACTCAAGAGCTGCTGCCCTCTCTGAGAGAGCCAACATTTGCAAACATCAGGGAAATTCAAGCTTACAGCACCAAAGGCAGCAGGGCTGAGGTGGTTGAGAAGGGTTAAAATAACTGCATCAGCACTGGGAGCAGAATTTGTACCTGCAGATCTCTCCACTCTCACCCTCAGCCACAAGCTCAGCTGGGCCATTTTCCTGAAATGTTCCTAAACCAGCCCGTTTGGGGCCTGGTTTGAGAAGTGCCTGGAATTCTGCAGCTTTTCCTTGGGTTCCACAGAGAAACCCTGCAGACAGTCCTGAATTCCCCCAGCTGTGCAGCCTTGAGGACCATTTGGAGGCACTGGAGCCTGGTGATGTGGGGTTTGTTCCAGCAGAGATCATCCCCCCCACCCTCCTGGAGCTCTCTGCCCACTCCCATGGCATCATTTCCAGGGAAACCATCACACATCTGAAAATCTAAACCGTGTTTACCCTGCTGGAGGGCACAGGGCTGGGCTGTTCAGCCTGGCACTTCTTATCACAGGCATCACTGATGAATAATTAATGCTGATGAAAGGAGCACAGCTTGTGGGTTTAAGGAAAGGGCTCTCGAGCTGCAGTGATTGTAAATGACAGCAATCACAGGAGTTCTGTGCAAATAAACCCTGTCCAGAAACGTGGGAGAGGCTTGATGGAAGTGATGCCTTAGAAACAGGAGCTGGAGAACATCAAGCACAAGCAGGAATGTGAGAGCAAGTCACCAGATCAAAGCCCAGGAGAGGGGGAATTCTGCCCCTGGAGCAGCTTGAAAATGCTTGGGAAGTGGCAAAGTTGGATCTCTGGGTGAGCTGACACCTCCCAGGGCAGAGAAGGAGATTAACTGGGCTGGGGATCCAAGTTTTCCTACCTGGGCAGAAAAACAGGGAGGGGATGCTCTCTCCTGGCTGCCAGGAGAAGCAGGACACCCTGCAGGAGCAGAGTTCAGAGTTCTTTTTTTATTTCTACTTGGATTAGAGGGAATATCTGATCCAGAGCAGCTCCCCCCAGGCTGAGGCTGCCACACTGAAGGCTCCAAGTGAGCAGCAGCACATCCAAAACAGCAAAACACATCACCCTTCAGGAAGCTGATTGCTTCCCATGCACACAAACACCCTCGAAAACAGCCCCACAGAGGTTCCTCCCCTCCCATATGGAGCAGCTGCAGAGAAATCTCAGCTTAATATTGACATTTCCAGCCTGGAGAGCATCCTGCTTTGCCTCCTTTCCATCTGGAGTTTGGAATAAAAAGACATTTGATGTGACAGGAGGAGGAGTGGGCAACAATGCAGGGCCACGGTGACCTGGCCTCGATTCTGAAAGTGTCTGAAGGCAGGAGGGACAGAGGCTGCACCAAGGGATTGCCTGATGCTGCCCTCCTTTAGCAGGCACAGCCAGAAGGTGGA
The DNA here is from genome assembly GCA_013400775.1 of Chaetops frenatus. Classification (NCBI taxonomy): domain Eukaryota; kingdom Metazoa; phylum Chordata; class Aves; order Passeriformes; family Picathartidae; genus Chaetops; species Chaetops frenatus. The sequence continues at coordinate 21,945 of VZTR01024805.1, read as the reverse complement.
AAAGCCTATTAAAGGGCTGAAATGTGCCATGGAGCTGCTTTTCTGCAATTGTCTGCAAATCCTCCTGCTCCAAAGCATTTTCCTTGAGAGTGCTCACAGGCACACTACAAACAAGCATAAGTACTGTCAATTGTTTTAGCATGATAAATGCATTTTAAAGCTTTCAATATTTTTGTCTGTTTACTGGCACGCTCCTTGAGGAATTTTGACAAGCTTGCCAGAGTGGAAGAGCTGCAAAATGCTCCAGCTTGCTACTGGACTCCACACAAATTGTCAGGGAAAGAACCTGGCTGTTGCTGGAGGGGGTTGAAAGAGCAAAGCAAAGGCCAAACCCACCCAAATCAGTGCTCCTGGCAGAGAGGGGCTGGGCAGGGGCAGTGGCTGCTCACACCCAGCCTGGGACAATCCCAAACCTGCTCCCCTGACACCCCACAGGGGTTTAATGGGGTTTCCTTGCAGCCCAGCCCTGCACAGCCAGCTGGGAGTCAGATGTGGCCTCACCACCCCCACAGCAAAGAACTTTTCCCAAAATTCCCATCCCACCCTGCCCTCTGTCAGTGTGCAGCCATTCCTGTCACTCCAGACCCCTGTAAATGGTCTCTCTCCATCTTTCTTGTCCTCCCCTCAAGTCCTGGAAGGCCACAATTAGGTCACTCCAAACTTTCTCCCCTCCAGGTTGATGGTGCCAGAGACACCTGATGCCATTTCCACCTTCACACCTCCCCTCCCCACACCTCAGCCCCCAGAGCTGAGCAGGATTAGGGTTGGGGTCCTAAACAAAAAGCTCCTCCCCCACGCCAGGTCCTGGAGCTGATGTGGAGAAAGACCTGGACACTTTTACAGGGTGCAAACCAGGATGGGAATGTTCTCCAGACCCTCAGTCCCATCCTCTGAGCTGAGGAAATCAGCTCACGGGTGATTTGCCCACTGAGGAGCTCTGCTGTGCTCTGATCTGGGTGAGGAACTCCAGGGGATCATCTCTGCACACAGATCCCTTGGAAAGGAGCCCAGAGCCCCCTGCACAGCAGGAATTCCCCAGGGATGGGATGGGAAGGAAAGGGAAGGGCTGCTCAGGCAGATTGTGCTGGGCTCCCCATGGCACAGGCAGGGAGCAGAGCAGGGAAATGCTCTGAGTGCAGAGCAGCAAAAATACCATTCATATCCCAACAAATACCCCAAAAATACAACAAGTATCCCACCAGAATGAGCAGGGGAATAGCACTGAAAGTGGCTCACATAAAAAAAAGGTAATCTGCTAAAGAGTAAAATTATATAAGCCAGTTAGCACAGAGTATAAAGAGCTTTTAATATTGATTCACTCAATATTTCATGGGATTCACATCTTGCTCAACAGTGGAGAAACGAGAGAGAAAATGCTCAATTTGGTCGGGTCCTGAAGCCTACAAGCTCAGACAAATAGCAGCATTGTCAGCTCTGGGCTGCCTTCATGTTTTAATAAAGACTCTCTCATTTTAGCACTGCTCCCAAGCACATTTGCTGCTGGCTCTGCACAGGGAGGTGAGCCAGGCTGGGACTGGGGGCTGCTTGAAGGGATGAGATTCCCAACCCTGGGACATGCACAGGACATGGATTCAAAGCCTTTCTTCACTCCAACAGCAAGAGGAGATCAAAGCCGTGACAGACACCTCCCTGCAGTGCACAAGAGAGGAGCTGCCCTGGATGTGTGACCTTCAAAACCTCAAAAAACAAAAAGTGGGATTGCAGAAAATGGAGCCCCACTCACCGAACATGTTCCCGATGTGGCCGTTCTTGGTCAGCGGGCGCAGCTCGTTCTTCCCCAGGGCATAGTGCTTGTAGTTATCCCAGGCAAACTTCATCATCTGGGGGGGGAAAAAGGGAATTTAAATAGTCAACAGGGGTGAGAATTCTCAACCCTGCACTGCTAAACCTACAGCCCATTCATTATAAAAATCTTATTTCCCACTGAACACGAGGAGCGGGGCTGCGTCAGAGGTTGGAGAAAGTTTCCAGCTCATCGTTTCTGCTGAAGAGCCTGGCACTTGTCACATCAAAATCCACCTTTCCCCTTGGCCCTGCAAACCAAGTGGGATTTGTAGAAAGCTGTCTCCACCTCTGAATTACCAGCCTTTTTCAGAGAATATCATTATTTCAGGATGGGTATTAAAATGGGCTAAGAATGTAAAGCTAAAGCTGATCTGTGCCTAACAACAGGGAGGAACTGGCCTTGGGGACTGCACAGAGGTTTCCATTCCATTAATTAACAGAATACATCCACAAAGGCCAAATGCATGACATTCTGTTATCTTCTATCCAACTCCACACTGCTTTCTTCAGAGAGCTCTCTGCACATGGGCTGGGTGATTTCTGAGCAACCCTTTCCAACTCAAACAATTCCTTTTGGGATGTTTGAACTGTCCTGCCTGGGCCCAGCATCCTGACCTTTCCCTGAGGGCTGAGGGGCAGTGCTGGTGCCAGTTCCAACACACACACACACATCCCAACACTGCTTTTTCTTCCCTCCTGCCCCTCTGCCTCCAGCTGGGAGGAAAAATTAAACCTACAAGTGTCCTTTTTTCATCTGGGAGATACTGGGACTTGCCAGCTTCTAAGGAGTGCCTCAATAAAGCTGCCTTTTCTAACCCCCTCCCAGCCTGGCTCTGAGCAGTTCCAGCCCCAGCACTGCACTGACCTCAACATCCTTTGATTCAATCCCTGGGAAAAAAAGATAACAGAGGGGAAGAGGGGGCTTCAGAGAATCAACCACGTTCTCTAACAAAGATAAGAGAAGCCTGAAACGCTTCCCTCAGACCAGGCTTTTGAGGGAAAATGACAGTTTAAACCAAATCCTTCCTCCTGTCTCGTGTCTGCAGCAGCATTTGCTGCTCTATTTCAGGATCAGAATCTGCAGGTTACTTTGGTCTGAAATTCCTCCTGTCATCTCAGCTCTTACTCTTCCCTCCAGCTGTGTGTTTCACAAACCCAACATCACAAGCCCCTGGCAGTATCCTCCTTAATTAGCAAAAAGCCACATCCCCAGATTCCCCCCTCCTTTTTAAACACGAAGCTTCCAAAGTAAAGTTTCCTGGAGCTGTTCATATGGAGGAGGATAAACATTTGCTGAACTGACTGATAACACTCAGGCTCCAACACCAGCAGGAGATGGAATGCTGGACAAACAAATAAAGATAATTTGGGGTTTAGAAACTCAGTGTGGGATGAATGAGTCAGGGGAGAGCTCTGCTCTGAGGAAACTAAATAATGACCTGGGGAGGGAGAAGAAACCCTCCACAAAATGCACTCAAACATGTCCCAGTCATATGACTTGGGGTGTTCACTTTATTTTTGCCAAATCTCTGGGGTTTTCTTTTCCCCAGTGGCAGCAGATTCTAAATGGGAAGTTCTCACTCTTTGTGAACGTAACAGGGTGAATCTTTGAGGAGCTCTCTGGGCAAGGCAGAGGGAAGGTTTTTGTGTGTCAGAGCCTGATGCTGAGGCTGCCAGCAGGAAGGATGGTGCTTTCCATGAGGACAGCATTCCCACAGTGAGCTGCAGGGCTCCTGCACCAAAAGGAAACAGCCAGGAACCTCCTGGGCTCCTTTCTCTTCTCAATCCCAGCTGAGGAAGGAGGACCCACCCTTCTGGCACGCGGGGAAGCCTGGACACGCAGAGGATGTGGAAATGATTCTGTTTTGTTCCCTAAAACTCCTAACGCTGTAGTTCGCAATCAGCCTCGTTTTTTAAGCTGAGTATGAAGTTTAAAGTTGTTTCCTTCCCTCAGCTTCTTTAACCCCTCCACTGCAGAAGGGGCAGAGTGAACCCAGCCCAGCTGGCACAAATCCCTGGGATCCAGAGCCTGCAGACTCCTCCATCCCAAGGAGAGGATGGAAAACCACCCGGGGTTTCACTTCAGCCTCCAGCAGCCACATCTCCCAAGGGGGAAATCTCCTATTTTCCCTTCTCCTCATGCAAGGAGGGACAGCCTGAGGCTCCCAAAGTGCCCCACTTCCCCCAGTGCTGATGGAGCAAACACGTGCATCCCTCACCTGCCTGCTCAGCCATTCCAGCTGCCTCTGTCACGCTGGGCAAGAAGATTTCTGTCTCAAACTCTGCCTCTGCTCAGTCCTGAGCTCATCAGGGAGACAGGGGAGGGATGGCAGTGGAAGTGCTGCCTCACCCAGCTGCCAGGCTCCCTTCAGCAGAGCCACACACTGTGCTGGCTGCCTTTAAACCCTGAATATTTGGGAGGCAGGATGCAGAATGTGGCAGCTTTTCATCTCCCAGCAAACCAGAGCTTTCCTCTCTCCAAAAAGCAGAGACTGGAAAAGTTGAAGAGCCAAAAAAGCATCTGCAGCACTCTGCCCGTTCTGGCTCCCTGCAGCTGCCTCTCCAGTCCAAATTTAGCACCTCAGCTTCCAAACCACTGAAGGGATACAGCAAGGTCCTGAAAGTGGGGACTCCACATTCACAGCAGCTTCCTCTGGCCAGAGATCCCGAATTCCAGGCTGGAAGAGCAGGGATGGAGGTGCAGGAGGGAGGGGAAGGAGTGTGGTGAGGTGTTCCAGGCTCATTTCTGATGAGCCACCAGGATTGGAAGTGAATATTTTATGCCATTCCACTCCTGACACATCAAAATACATCAATGTTAACATTGTGCCATTTTGCATTTGAAAAATGGTACTGGAACCACAAAAATTATGGAAATAGATCCATAATTTCAGATTTTGTTCTCACCAGTGAGCCATCTGCCACCTAATAGATAATTATCTATTTGGCCCTGGTATTCTAATCACTCTGCATCTCAACTGATTTATAGCAGCGGCTTCCAAATTTATAACTTAATTTGTCAGATTGCTCTTTCTTTCCTTTCACCTGTAAGTCACTTGTTACTTTTCAGAGTTTCAGCTGCCCAGCCAGACATTCTGTATTAAAATCAACTAGAAATAACAAAACTGAGCTCTCAAAACCTGCACTATCATTTTCACCAGTTAGATCCTTATCTTTTCTCGTGCTTTGCTCCATCCAAACTCAAAAAGGACCTTTTTGTGTTTCATAGAGGCAGCAGCAGAACAAAAAGCATTTAGAGGATGCTGTGATCCAGGTAATGATGAAACAGATCTCAGGATAAAAACTTGACCAAGGAAGTGATTTCACTTTGAAGGGATGTGCAAATCTTTAGCACATTTAATAACTACACCACTCCAAATCCCTGGGTTTATGGACTTGCAAAAGGCAGAGATGAGAAGGAAAAAAAAGAAGAAAAAGCTCCCTCCACCATCACTTGCCCTCCTTTTGTTAACAGGGAAGCTTTCCAAATGCAGAGCATTCCCAAACAGCTATTTGATTAGTTTTATCCATCTAGACTGGGATAATTAGTAAATGCTTAAAAGATGAAATCTAAATATACCAACCAATCAGCCCCTTTCAAGCACTTCCAAGGAACATTACACAAAGCCATTATCTTCACAAGATAACCACTTCTGTGGCTCTTTAGCCTCCTTCCTTCAACTCCCCTTCAAATGTTGAACTATAAAATATCAAAGAAACTTCCAGTTTGGGTTAAGGAAAAAAAAAAAAAAAAAGGAGGGGGGGAGGCAAGTGCAATTTTAAATATTTCTTACCCCATTGTATTCCTAACTTGTTTTTTCCCCCATCTCTCTTCCTTTTCCTGCAGCTGGAAGCAGATTATTTGTTCTATCAGTTTCCAAAGTAGGACCTGTTCCTTCCCAGCTTTAACCTCCTTGCTGCCCCACAGCAGCCCTGTGCCATTTTGGGTTTTTAAGCTGCAATAATTCATTTATTTTCCCCTGCTGGATAAAATAGAATTTGCCAGATGACAACAGGCAGAGAAAAAGAGGAACTGTCAGCCTTTTAGGAAGAAGAAGTCTGCCTGAACACATTGGGATAACTCGTTTCTATTTGGAATAATGGATGCATTTTTCCCTTATCAGACTTGCATAAACCTGTATAATTCAGGATGTGCAGAAAAGGTAATGAAACAGCATCATGTTTATTTTGTGTTGCTGCCTTTAGTATTATCACATGGAGATATAAATATCCATGCAAACAGCAGGGCAGAATGCTATTAAAAAAAAAAAAAAAGCTGGAATTCATCTGAAAACCTTTTAATAGAAAGCTGAGCAACTTCTCAGGTTCCTCCTGTGGGCCAGTGTCCCTGGTAATGCTTTTATGTAACAGCAAAATGATAACAAAAAGGCTGTGTGCTCACTCCAGTGATGGAGATGTTCCATTTAGGCACACACTGATATCCACAGGCTCCACTGGCTGGCTTTAAAAGCCTGGGAGAGCAGAGCAGGAGGAGCTGCAGCTCCAGGGATGTTTCCAAGCAACTCCCAGAGATGGACACCAACATTGATAATCCATCCTAAAGTCATTACACTCGATAATTAAAGATTACAGGAAATCCAATAGATCCCAAGAGGAACTCCAGCAATTTCAAGACATGCTGCCTGCTTTTCCAGCAGCCATCTTCTCTCCTGGCTGGGATGAAACACTCAGGGAATTCAGAGCTTCACTTCAAATGCTGCCAACCACGGGAGCCTCACCTTGGGACGTGTTCATCCAACAGCCCCTCTCTTCTCCCACCTTCAATCACACTCATCCTTTTAACTGATGGCAGAGGGGTAAAACCTCAGCCTGCCACTCCCAAAGGAGGGCACAATCCCAATCCAACTCCAGCTACTTCCTCTGTGCTTTCCCTTGATGGCTCTGACACATCCAATTTCCACTGCTCTGGGCCTCAACACCTCCATCTAAAACAGACTCAGCCCTTTCCTCTCAGAGCACGGGGCACAGAAACATCCAGAGTGTGCTGGGCACAGAAACATCCAGAGTGTGCTGGGCACAGAAACATCCAGAGTGTGCTGGGCACAGAAACATCCAGAGTGTGCTGGGCACAGAAACATCCAGAGTGTGCTGGGCACAGAAACATCCAGAGTGTGCTGGGCACAGAAACATCCAGAGTGTGCTGGGCACAGAAACATCCAGAGTGTGCTGGGCACAGAAACACCCAGAGTGTGCTGGGCAGAGAAACATCCAGGGGGTGCTGGACATAGAAACACCGAGAGTGTGCTGGACATAGAAACACCGAGAGTGTGCTGGAAACAGAAACACCCAGAGTGTGCTGGGGACAGAAACATCCAGAGTGTGCTGGGGACAGAAACATCCAGAGTGTGCTGGGCACAGAAACACCCAGAGTGTGCTGGGGACAGAAACATCCAGAGTGTGCTGGGCACAGAAACATCCAGAGTGTGCTGGGGACAGAAACACCCAGAGTGTGCTGGGGACAGAAACATCCAGAGTGTGCTGGACATAGAAACACCGAGAGTGTGCTGGAAACAGAAACACCCAGAGTGTGCTGGGGACAGAAACATCCAGAGTGTGCTGGGCACAGAAACATCCAGAGTGTGCTGGGGACAGAAACACCCAGAGTGTGCTGGGCACAGAAACATCCAGAGTGTGCTGGACATAGAAATATTGAGAGTGTGCAGGACACTGAGCCTGAGCTCACTTGGTCCATCAGGTTGCCCAGAGAAGCTGTGGCTTCCCCTGGATCCCTGGAAGTGTCCAGAGCCAGGCTGGACAGGGCTCGGAGCAGCCTGGGACAGTGGAAGGTGTCCCTGGAGCACTGGGATTTCACCCTTTCCAGGCTGATTTGCCTCCCAGATAGAACAGGGCTGGTTCCTGTCACCAACCAACTCCCTCAAAAGCAGATTTCTGCAAAAACACCCTTTGGAATGACCCCCAAAGCTCAGGGAAGCCTCACCTCTTTGACACCTGCCACTGTTCTGCTCAAGTTTGCTTTAAACAGAAGATAAAGGCTTGTTTTCTACACCTAAAGCAGCAGCCTGAGCACAGAACTCCTCGCTGGGGCTCCAGCCCTTCCTGGAGGACTCCAACCCAAAATTTCCACCCCTGTCAGCTCCAGCTGATGGTTCAGTGGGAGATGACAGATAGAGGAATTGCTTGCTACAGGCAGCTTTATCTGGAAGTAAATATAACAGAGCCATTCCAGCAGCAGGAGAGTGGGGCTTGGCTTCAATTTCTTTCTGGCAAACTCCTGGCAGCTCCTTCTCAAAGCTGCTTGGGTGGATTTTTCTGCCATCAGCTGCTATCACAGCTCACCCTCCCTTGCACAACAGCCACAGGCACTGCTCAGAAAACTGATCTCCATCACTGGAACAATGGGGGAAATTCTTTAGGAAGGCAGAAGAAATCCAGCAAAGTTACAATATTTAGGGGGAAAAAAAAAGTTTTAAGCTCTCCTTGCTGTTCCCAGCTGGGTAATGGTGAGTTCTCCAGACCTGCAGAGCCAAGAACTCCCTGCCCACCCCAAGCAGGGGAAAAGCAGGACTAGAAACCTGATTTGCACTGGAGGGGACAGAAAAAAGCCCACCCCAGAGCAGTCCAAGGTTGTCAGTGTTGGTGGCAAGGCCAGAAATAGAACTCAACAGTCTCCCTGCCTCAGTCAGTCCCTGCTAGAAAAGCTAAATGGGAGAAAACAGCTCAAGCCACAATTAAACTAACACCTAATTAAATTCCTAATGCAACTAGATTTAACCATGTCGGGGGGGGGAATAAAACCCTTCCAGGGCTATCTGAGGCACTAAACCCCAGCTGGATCCAGCTGCATCTAAATCAGGAAACCTCAGCAAGAGCAGTTGATTTTGCAGTTAGCTCTGTAATGAGATGCTGGACAATGGCTTTGAGAACAAATTTGCAAGTCTAGACCAAAGCAAGGGGTGATTTAGTGGAGAGATGAGGGAAGCTGCAGTCTCCTCTCCTTCACTTCCCAGAATCAAACCTTGGGGAAAATTCTGATGGGAATAAAAGGAATTTGTGTCCCTGTCCACCCTGACACCTCAGCTTTGTGCTCCCTGCGAGCTCCTGGAGCTGATCAGGCTCAGGATATTCCAGAGCACAGCCACACCAGCAATAAACACCAGAAATATTCCTTCTGTCCTAAGCCTGTCACCTCCAGTGGCCACTCAGGCACTGCTGTCACTGGGTTTGGGGGGCTGGCAGGAAAAGGCAACCCCTGATGTCCAGTTTGCACCTGGCAGCCCCAGCCAGGGGAGCTGACCCTGTTCAATCTGAGGGATGAGTTCTTCCCTGGATGGACTCTCCAAAGATCCTCTGGAACACTGCAGAAAGGAATGGGGTCAGTGTGGAAGGGCTGGGGCTCCTGTAAGGGAGACCAAAGTGAAAATGCTGTGGCTGCAAACTCAGAGAAAGTCAACAGTGAAGGTACAGGAAGGATTGAAAATTGATGGTGGCACTTCAAGAAAGATGAGCTTGAAACCAAGGGAAGAGTTCTGATCTCCCTTGCTGTCAGCATAGAAGGCAGAAGAAACTGTTTTTGGCATGAGGAAATCAAGGAAGAAATTGAATAAGGTCTTTAGAAAAGGGGTTTGGGGTTTTTACACCCCAATGTCCCTGTTCACCTCCCAAGCTGACTCTTGTTGTGTATTAGGAGATGAGTGTCAAACACAACAACTCTGAGCTGCTGCCAGGGCTGCAGGCACACAGGACAGCAGGAGGAGCAGGAAGCCACCAGCACCCATCCTGTGACACTGCTGTTTGCATTTTTTTCAAGTCCTTTTCACTTCAGGCTGGACAGTCTGGCTTTTCTCAGTGACTACTATTGCATTCCAGCATGCTTTAAGGAAGGAAAGTGGGAGAATAATTACTTCCCTAGTCATGATGCTCCTTCAAATGCCACCTCCGAGTCCCCTCCTGGGGTTTGTGCCTGCAGCACAAACCATGCAGGGAATTCCCTGAGCTCTCAAGATTTTGGGCACTGTCTCATTCCTGCAGGCTGCCTGGAGGGCTCTTCCATCTCAGCTACTTCAAGCATGTACAGTTTGTAAATCCATAATTACACACAGACTACAAATTCTCCTTCAAAGTGCCCAGCATTGCAGGTGAGTGCTGGGCAAGAGCTGAACAGCCAGGTCAGAACCCCTCAGCTCCTCCCCAAAATCCCCCCTTGCTGACTGGGAAGGTGGATGGAAACACAAAAATGAAGCAGGGTTGTTTTTACAGACCTGCATTATGACAAGGGAAGGTTTTTTCCCTTTCCCTACAGATGCCATCTGCACAGGATTCTCATTTCTGGAGAGCCACAGCCCAAGGGGATGCTCAAAAGGAGCTGGAGCCATAAGTAACCCAAAATGCTGCAAGGAGAAGGAAGAAAAGGAAAAAGCATGGAAACATTTTGCTTTTCTTTCTTAAGGAAAATAAAAAAAGAAAAACAAAGTCTCTAGAACGTATTGGGCCTGTCTGATTGACAGCCTGTGGGACAAATGTCAAACAGATCAATAATGAAAAGAAACAAAGCAGAGAAGAGATGAGGCTTTGTACTCCCGAGCTTTGGATGTGGGAGCAGGGCAGGAATCCTCAGTGGGCTTGGAAGAGAAAGACTGAACAGGCTCCAGAATATCTGTGTGTGAATGTGCCATGGAGCCATCCCAAGGCAGCTCAAAAAAGCCTTCCCTGCCCCGAGCAGGAACCCCTGGCAGTCCCTGTGTGGGTGAAAATCAGGATGCACCAAAGCTGGGCTTCTGTGTGAGGCTCCAATTCCAGCAGCCCAGGCTGGACAGTGAAGAGCTCCCATTCAGCCAAGGGAAGGTTTCCAAAGCATTCTCAGAGATAAAAGTGAGGCTCAGCCTCACAACCACCACATCTGTGAGAGCCAGAAGGAACAGCCCTGTCCCAGGTTCCCTCAGAGGCTCAATTCACTCTCACTCTCCCCATTTCAGCTTCAGTCTCCCACTGCAGGCCCAGCTGAGCACCCACCAGGTGTGAATTGCTTCTGCCACATGCATGGCTCAGGGGCCCAAAACACAGCAGAAGCAGATGGGAGAACTGAGGGAAGGAAAGAAGGGAAGAAAAAAAAATAATGTAAACAACAGGCCAAGAGTTACCCTGCACCGCTCCTGTTCTGCTCTGTGAGAATGGATTTAAGGGAGTAGGAGGAACATCTGTTTGGAAACTGGCTTTGTCTCAGTCCAAATGCTGGAACAGGAGAAAGAGGGAGGCTGAGGACTGCCAGCACACCTCGTGCTTCATCTCACACTTGGATGGCTTAGCAGCAGAGATCTGGGAGGATGAGTTTAGTTTAATGATTTCTTGCTGGTTCACCTGCTCCCCATCTGTCTTTGTAGTCCTTGCTCAGAGGGACAGATTGGAGCTCTGCTGTCCTCTCCCTTTTCCAGAGTTCCTCGTGATTGGAACTTCTGAAGAGAGGAACAGAGCAATTCTCAAGTATTAAGTAGTCAGCTGAGATTAGTCCAATAATTTATCACAGGTAATAGCTAAGAACAGACACAGGAAACTCACTCAGAGCCTTCCTAGAGCCACGTGTCAGAGCTGCCACCTTACAAAAGTGGTACAAGAAATCCTTGGACCACAGTGGCAAATTTATTAGCCAGAGGCTGATAAACCCTTCCAAGAGTCCCAGAGCCCACAATAAATCATAGAAACCAGGTTGCAAACACTGGATTCCTGATGAAAATGAGGTTGCTGGGGTGGATGTGAGAACAATGTTAGGATTCAGCTGGCAGGATGGAGGGGCCTGGCTTCCACTGGGGCTGACCTCCCATCCTCAGAGGGATCAAGGCTTGGCCCTGGCACTGCTCCAGCACAGCCATCACACGGCAGTGACTGATGAACTGCTGACAGAATAAAGCCAACTGAGGGCATCTGGGTAATTAACTACAGAAAAGAGCCATAAAGGTTCATCAAAATTAGAGGCAGGAGGCACCTCCTTTGCTCACAGAACTGCTCAGGCCTAAGGAACGAGCCTTCACTTACCAAACCCCACCCTAACAAACATTCAACTCCAAGTTTTATTTAAGCCTTTGAAAGCCAGAAATGAAAGAACCAGGAGAAGGGCTTCTGTGGCTTCATCCTACGCCAGCCAGAGCTGAAATCAACCTGAATTATTCTGCTGTGCAGCCACCGATGAGAATGGGCAGAGCCACAGCCAGCAGCAACAATGTTCTGCTTGTTTGGGCTCAGCAGCACCCAGCACAAACCTCTGAGAGAGAAGATCATCAAACACAGCCGTGCTGGTTCAGCACTGAGCAATCCTGACACGGTCCTGGTGCTGCCGGAAAGCCAAAACAGCACCAGAAATCAGCCAAGGGTTGGTTTGGGTTCATCAGCACTGAATTCCAACATGAATACCCATCCTTCCTAGATAACTCCAGAGAAAAAAATGAGGCTCAGATGGAAGGAGAGCCAGGAACATCCCGTTTCCACTGGAAGTAGTTTATTTGCATTTTATCCTGCTGGCTAACCCGGGCAGCAGGAGGGTTTCAGGATGGATGCAAGGCGATTATTTTATAATTATCCTTTGTTACTTTGCAAAGTAACACGGTTCTGCACTTCCCTCCCCGCCCAGGGAAATCATGTTAACACAATTAGAGCAAAAACCCTGCTTTAAACACGGCTGCTTGGACGTTGCTAACACGGCTCCAATTCTCAGCACAGACAGTCTGCAGAGCATCCTGCTCCATAAATCAGCAGGAGTTCTGTCACCAAGTCCCTCTGAAGGGAAGGGACACTCTCTAGGAGGAATAGTCACTGTATATCATCATCCTGTGCTGCTGCTGCTGGCACGAGGTGCTGCAGGATTTCTCCAGCTCTTGCATTTATTATTCTTTGCAGCCTTATCCTTGCAATATCTAAGAGAGGAAATCTAACAGCAGCTCTAGGGCCACGCAAGGCAAGTGTTGGGAGGGCAGATGAGAACTAACGAGCTCCTGGCTCCCACTCAATCCCAGCCTTCAGAACAATTAGCTCAAATAAAGCCAGGAACCGTTTTCTGCTCTGCCATCGTCTGCCCGTCCTCCCCAGGAACTCCTGAGCTGGAAAACTTCAATTGGGTTTGACAGAGGGGAGAGGTCACACAGAAAAAACCACAGTTCAGGGCAAGCTGCCAGCACGGGAGACCCCCAGAGTGCCCCAGGGAGGGGGGCAGAGCAAGGTTCCTGCTGCTCCACTGAGGAACAGGGATCAGGATGGGTGCCTGTGGCTCACAGAGCCCCTGGGGGACACTGGCCAGGGGGGGTGACACAGATGGACACGAGGATGGGGCAAAGTCCCCAGCTGCTTGATGGCTCTGAGGACTTGTGGGGCTTTCAGCACGCAGAGCTCCCATTCCTAGAAAGCTGCTCTCTGTTACCTTTGAGCTCAGGGAAGAAGCCTCAGGAACACAATTCCCCTTTCCAAAGCTGCTGCAGAGCTCAGCTTTGAGTCCACTCACACAGGGGACTCTGCAGCTCTGCTGTCAGGGTGAGGAGATGCAGAAGGGAAGCACTGGAGTCACTTCAGTTTAGTGCAGCCTCTTGCTGTTCCTCACGCTCCAGTGTCCTCCCAGGCAGTGCTGAGTGCCCAGAGGAAACAGTTTTGCTGCACATTATCCTGCTGGATCAGGGATTAAGCAGCGTGTGCCCATTTCACAGAGGTGCCTGCTGGCTCCACACGATGGATCTGCCCTCAGCAACACAACACAAGAGTGTCCTGCTTTAATTACCAGAGGGTGCTCTGCCCCCTCAGCCAGGGTACAAACGAGTGCCATCCTGTCCCATAAAGACGGGATGTTTATTATCCAGTCCTCCAGCACTGTGCTCTGTCTCCTGCCATGCTCTGGGGCCATGGTGCACAAAGCCCTCACATTATGTGCAGCTCACAGCCACCACTGCCCACGACAGCTCTTCTGGAGCCCTTCCAAAATGTGGTGTCAGATGATGAACTCAACTGCCAGGGGACCCAGAGTAAAGACAGCAATCATGGCAGTGTGTGCTCCTCATGCCAAATCCACTCACAGCATCCACTGAAAAGTATTTTTCTGGGGAATGTAAATGTAGTCTCTTCCTTAAGCTTAACAATCCGAATGCTCTCAGCACCAAGATTTCCTTTCACTGGAGAGAATGTTCCTTCCTGCCTTCTCCTTCTGACACCTCCACGTCAGTTCTATATTCAGGTCAGTCTGTCATTTAGTACTAAGGTACATTTTCCTTTCTCCCTCTCAGCCTCCCCATCTAAAATCGGAATTGTTTTCAATACTGGAGAACATATTCAAAAACATCAAAATGATAAACAATCTGTACAATAACAGAATCACAGAGTAAACCAAACATAATGGATTAACCTCATCTGGCAAAGCCTTGCATACAGAACCACAGGAGAGAACACTTAGCACGAAAATCTTTCTCCCATTAAGGGGCAGATTTAATCATTGATTAAAAGTTAATCATGAGTCCATATAAATTTTGGCTGGAAAGATGGAATCTTAACGCAGGTGACTGCTTTTTAGTAAATATTTGAAGACCAGACTGATGGCAAAGCAGGGAGGTTACAGCAGGATGTCACTGACAGCTCCCAGCCAGGCTCCATCCCCCTGCCCTAAACCCATCTTCCTGCCCAAGGAATTTCAAGGAGCTGATGTGTTATTTCCTGAAGTGATTCAGGAAAAGTGCAGGTTCTTCAGCACAACACATTTGTGGGCATCCTAGAAAGTCATTTCCCCACGCCCAGCACTTGCAGCCTCTCATCACCCTCCCTACCAAAACTCTGCAGTGCTGGAGCCCTGTGCTGCTGTGGAAGTGGCTGTTCAGAAACCAGCCTAGCATCAAATTTAGCTGTTGTGGAACAAGTGCTTTCACTGCTAGATTTGGGGAGAGAAGAGCAAATGACTGCAAATTGCAGAGCACTCCCAAATTCCAGAGTGCCCTCAGCTCGGGAGAGCTGGGTCAGAGCTCTGAGGTGCCACTGAGCTCTCGGCACTGATCACAGCACGCCAGCACCTCCTGTGCTCATGCACTCTACCTACAAAACAAATGCATTTTTAGTCAATTAACTGTATCCCCCACAGCTGAAACAGGCTCGAGGTCAAGTCTAAATGCTGTTTGCATGAATCCACTGGAGGCTACTGAAGCAAAAAACCCCCTGCACGCACCATTTGTGGGATTTACACTACAGCACCCCTTCCACAGGTTCAGTAAATAAATGCATGAGGAGCGTGGAGCAAAGGAAAATTCCAGCAGAGCTGGAGCCAGCCAGTGCTTCAAACTGCAGAGGAATTCTCTCTTGCAGAGGTACTTCTACCCCAGAGAAAGAACCACAATCTGATCGCAGCACATCTGACTGGTTTGAGGTCATGATTCCACTCTAAATATTTTACTGAGAACTGGTTTCCTTACCCCCAGCAGCCCTGAGCGAGTCTGTTGGAAGTGCCTGGGTTTCCATCTGCCCAGCACACAGGATTAGAGCTCTCCCACGTGCCTCAGGGAGGAAGATGAGCAGGGGAGGTGGATTTCCAGCTGGAACTGTGCTCCCCACGTACCCAAACCACGGACGATCACACGACTGGCCTGGAGTGCTGCTCAGCCCCAGATTACAGCAAGAAAAGGCATTTTTCTCCACATGGAAGAACAGAAAGTTGCACAGTGCAGGTAAAAGGAGAGGTCTGACATCTTTTTCCTGCTGGCTGTGGAAGGGAGATGGTCAGAAATGACCAATAATGGGACTCCCATCCCAGCTCAGCCTGAGAGCTGCTCTGAGCCCTGCTTTTGACAAACTGGTGATCCCAGCCCAGCCCCAGTGCACCTGTGAGCTCCAGGAGAACAGCCACACACCCACACAGCTGTGCCAGCTGCAACCAGCACCAGAGCTGAGACTTTTCCTGGCAGGGGTCAGGGCTGTGGCACAAATTCAGGAGAACCTGCAGCATTCCACCAGCTCTGCCCCAAAAATGAGCAGTTTTTTCATTGCAGTCACAACTGTCAAAACCACACAAAGGGAACTCAGCAACCAACACCAAGGGGCTTCCAGCAGAAGCTGAGCTCCTGATAACATTCCTGTTTCTTGCTAATTATCTTTTAGTGATAAACTGTCAAGATATTTGTGTTTGGAAGACTGATGCACCTGCTGATGTACAGAATGATGCAGGATAACCGTGTACACAGGCTGTGGTGGCCAGGGGGTGATTTTTGAGAGCAAACACATCTTTAGAGCTGTGCTGGAGGAGGACAGGGGACAGCCAGGTGAGGTAGGCAGACCTGGAGATGGGAGGAAAAGCCAGGATGAAGAGAACTGCACTGTGAAACAAACAGAGGAAATGAATGCAGGTGTCAGACCCAAGGGAGAATCCCTGCCTGGATTTGACATTCCCTCGTTTGAAAGGGACAAAGGACATTGCCAGGTTCAGGCACAAGGCATTCCCACACCTCAGGCATGGAAATGTGCCCTTTACACCCAAAAAAAGAAGAGAAAAATGTGCAAATCTCTTCCTCTGATCACATTTTTCTCACATCCCATGACCAAGCTGGAAGTATTTAATGATGAACTCCTTGCTCTGGCTGGTTCCAGTGGTTGTCTTTAAGCACTGGTATAAAAATACTTTACAGAAATGTTCTTTCCTGTCTCCCCACTGCTCCCCCAGCTATGAGACCCACGAGTCCAAGGCAGCAGGGGTGCAGCAAGGAGCTGCCTGTTTGACTCCATCCATCATCAGCAAAACTGTCAGCTCAGCTCCACCAGCAAAATCTTTATTACTGGTTATGATGCAGAAGGCAGGGACCACACGGTCTGATTTCCTCAGATCCGAGGCTGAGTTTGCAGAGGCAGCAGTTGGAGGGGAAATAATTCTGACTTTTCCCTGAGCCAATTTGATCTGGAAATTGTTGAGAGCAAATAAATATGGAATCCCACCGTGGCATTTCTGCAGTCACTCTCCAGTTACAAACACTTCTCCTTTTTTTTTTTTTTTTCCCTGAGAATCAGTGATTTGTATTTGGCACATGCAAAAAATCAGCTAATCCCCAAAGCCATGCCTGACTGATCAATTACACAACTAATACCTTTTCCAGAGGTCATCTGAAGAGATGAATAACCCCTTCCAAAATTTCCCAACCTGCAGCATGGGGAGATTTATTATTTGGCTTTCTGCAGCTTTCCTGGAAAGGTCAGAGTGGCCCCAGACTGTTCTCCAGGTGACCAACGACCTTTAGCAGCAAAGGCTGTGCAACACCAGTGCTCTCTTTTTTTATTTCTCAATAAAACAACTGTTAAGCGACCCTGGACTTGTTTTTCTAGGTAAAGGTACCTGCACACACACGTCAGCCCAGCAGATCCAGCCCAGCCTAGCTCCTCACGCTCCAGAGAGCTTTCCCAAACAGCAATAAAGTGGGAGAGGCCACGGGGTTTCACACTCTGAACTCTATTTTTCAAGCAGGAAATGTCTAGCAGGGCTACATGAACTGCCACTTTCCACCAAGAACAGCCAGGAAAGCCATGGCACTCCCTCTTTTTTAGCTGAAACATCAGGCAGCTCAGAGTTGGGAAAGAATGGACACCAGCTGGGATTTCTGACTGGAACTCCTCGCTCTGAAGGGTCTTGTGGAAAGCAGAAAGCTCCAGCTCTCTAAGCTGGGCAGCACCTCTGGGCATCTTTGGTCATGCACCAGTTTTTCCTCCTGGCTTTCATCTGGCAGGTAGATGGGGGGAAAAAAAATCAACAAATCCCATCCACATCCATCCTCCCTGTTAAGAGAGGTGCTGACCTGTGAGAATGGCCTGAGGGAAGGCAAAGAAAATAAAACTTCCAGCAAAAAGACAGTTTGGGACTCGTTTTAGCAAGTTACAGGACTGAAAGCTCTGGAGGAAGGGAGGGAAAAGCCACCTGCAGCTACTGCAAGCACCTCAGAACAGCCAGCAAAGCCACCACCTGCCCTGCTGGCATTTCACACCACGTGAGCAGTATTTGCTAATCCAAAGGCTGTATCATCACTTCTTCCTTGCAATTCTTTTTTTTCTCCATCTGTTTCTTTTTATGCAGCATTTGTCTTCTCACCTTCCTGGTTTGTTTTCCTCTTGTCTTTTGATTAACAAAAAAAAAAAAGAAGAGACACACCTTATCTCTTCCCCAGGCTGCACCACCCTCCCTTGTTCTGCTCGTTCAGCCTCATATCTCAGCACCATATTTGTTTCTCTCTCTCTGAATAAATAGAAGTGTAGGCACTTTTAAAAAATAAGGGCTCTGTTTGAAGAGTAATTAGCTGTCAGCATAAAACTAATATTTATGGATTCTCATCCTTGAAAACTCTAACTCTGCTACCCAGCACTGATTATGGCTGTTAGAAACAGATGGGGCTGAATCCATACAGCTTGAAATAATGCTATATTTAAAAAATAATTAACTCCAAATGAAGGACTGAATGCCACTCGCTTCCCCTAAATTTGATTTTTCAATTTGATTTGTTTGCCCAGGGTGGAAGCTGGGTTAACCCCAGGTGTGTTGTGCTCCCTGGCACACCTTGGAGGTGGGAATCTGCAGAAATCCAGGCACACGTGAGGGCCGGGCACTGGAACATTCCGAACACCCTGCAGCAGGAAAGGATGGCTCAGTCCCATCCGGGATCCTAAAGGAACCCAGCACCCCTGGGTGTGTTGTGTCTGCCTGCCTGGCAGAAGGGTTGGAATTTCACCAGCGGTGCAGCCTTTGTTTTAGTGCCTGACAAAGATACCGGGAGGGGAGCTTTCAAAACGGATTTTCAGATGCAGCTTGGAGAGGATGAAAGCCCTGGGTGTGTTATTCCCTGACTCGATTCTCTCTTCAACTCCGGGCAGCATGGTCGCTGGATGCCTGCACCTCTGCGAGAGCACAGACCCAGGAAATGGATACTCTGCTTAATTAAATCTGGGCTTTTTACTTATTGGCACCTCTTCCAAGAGCAGAATTCCCTCCAAGTTGGTTATCCATCACGGCAAAGGATCTGCCAGCCACAGTCGAGTCCCACACGAGCCTGGTTAACTGGGTCACAGCCTGCTCCGTGGTGTCTGTCAGGCTGCCAGGCTTTGATACACGAGCTGGGGGCACAGGGACAAACCCCCTCCCCTCACCCTGGAGCCCCCCCAAACGGGGCTACCCCAGCTCGATGGGGACAGCTCCTGGCAGGGGGTGACAATTCCAGTGCCAGTCCCGCAGGGATCCACAGGGACAGAGCCTTTGTCCCTCCATCCCTGTGGACCAGCCAAGTTTTGCCATCTCCCACTTCTTGTGCCAATTCCAACCCCCTCCCACCAGGGATGGAGCCCCTTGAACAACCAAAGACATCTCCCACCAAGCGAGGCTTTTTCCCCCCCTACAGCCGTTTTTTGCCCCCAATAACCAAGCTGAGATTTAAATTTCGCTACTTTCAGTCACACCCCATGGGGCAGCCCCAACATCTCCCTGGTGAGTGCAGGCGTGTGCTCAGTGACAGGGACACTCCCTCGGAAAGGGAGGCCCCAATTCCTGCCACCTTCCTTGGGAAAAGGAGGGAGCAAGGGACACGGGTGCCCTGTGGGAGAAATGGGGGCGAGGCTGGGGAGGTGAGGGGTGGGTGACAAGAGTGGGGGCAAAACATGGCTGTGAGCAGCTTTGATTGAGGGGGGACACAGCTGATTGAGGGGGGACATGGCCATGAGGGGGGACTGAAGGGGGACACAGCTGTGAGGGGGGCAAGGGCTGACTGAGGAGGGACATGGCTGACTCAGGGGGACACCGCTGTGAGGGGCAGCGACGGCTGATTGAGGGGGGACATAGATATGAGGGCTGAGGTGGGCATGGCCCCGAAAAGTGAGGGGCATCACGGCCAGGAGAGGGGACAAGGGCTGGTGAGGGCGATGTGGCTGTGAGGGGAGGCGAGGACTGAGGGGACACACACCTGTGAGGGGAGCCGAGGTCTGACTGAGGGGGAGATGGAGCCGCTGATGGCGGGTGAGGACCGAGGGGGACAAGGCCGACTGAGGGGACACACACCTGTGAGGGGAGCCGAGGTCTGACTGAGGGGGAGATGGAGCCGCTGATGGCGGGTGAGGACCGAGGGGGACAAGGCCGACTGAGGGGACACACACCTGAAGGAAGGCCACGTCTGACTGAGGGGAACGGGGCTGTGAGGTGAGGCGAGGTGAAGGCTGCCTGAGGGGAGGGGATGTGAGCACCGAGGTGAGGCGCGGGCTGCCTGAGGGGAGGCCGTGGCCATGGAGGGAGGCGAGGGAGCACCGAGCGGGCACACGGCCGGGAGCGCTGCCTGCGCTCCTCACCCACCTCTTTGATCTTCATCCTGCG
>VZTR01024785.1:0-23010 GCA_013400775.1 Chaetops frenatus | reverse complement strand
TAGCTGAGGGTGCCATCACTGAAGGAAGAGGTGCTTTCCCTGGAGAACTGCACAAGGGAGGTTGCCTACCTGAGCCTGCTGCACTGGGATGAGCCCTCTAGTCTCGTCTTTCAGCTTGACCTAGAAGGTAAGGTGCTGCCAGCCGGGTTGCCTTTGAACCTGAGCTCTCTACCTCCCTTTCTAGACCCTCCACTCAGACCTGGAGATTAATCTCAGTTGTTCTCTCTCCTCTCCTGTTTGGTCCTAGGCCACCATGTCAGGCCCAGGGGTTGGCCGTAGCTCCAGTAGCTTTCTCTTTCTGGTGTGACTTGTGCATCCTCTGAGTTACAGGACAGAGGTACAGACCTGTCTGTTTGCCTCCTCTGCACCCCCACCCCGATCCATAGCATCACAACTGTGCTGGGGACTTGGCTTTCCTATCGGTAACTGCTGCCTACTGCGTCCCCAGCTGTGCTGACCTGTCTTTTACGCTCTAGGATACCAGCCTCTGCGGGCAGCCCTGGAAGAAGGGAAGAAATTTTCTGGAGACTCCTTCTACGTCCGCACCAACGTGTCCCTGCTGGAGCCGTCAGACCCCTACGCGCTGTGCGTGAAGTGTCGGGAGATCCTGCACGTCACGGACACCATGCACAGAGGCCGGCTGGAGTGGTACTGCTCTCGTGTGGATCCCCTGACCCTGCGGGACCTGGACAAGGGCACAGTGCCCAACTACAGCAGGTAGTGTCTGTGCTGACCGTCCCCTAGCTGTCCTCTTGAGCAGACGGGCCTCTTGATGGTGTGGGATGACTTGGGTCTTGTGTGGGGACAGATGCGTGGTAGTGTTTGGGAGCCCCTGAGGGACTGGGAGGTTGAGTGAGGGCTTTGATATGCCTATGCTTCAGCAGGTCTGTGGGGTTGGTGGAGAGGATCCCAGCGGGCTGTGGTCCCTGGGGCTTCTGGAGTCGCTTGAGTGCAAGCTCTCTGTCTTTTCAGGGCTCATCAGCTTTTGAAGATCCAGGAGAAGCGCCAGATGCCTGGGCAGCAGAGAGGCCACAGAAGTAATGTAAGCCACAGAAGCGGGTGATAAGAGCCGTGTGTGGGTGCCCATGGCCCTCTCCCCACCTCAGATGCAATCTGCCCCACTCTGTTGGTAAACCAACCCATACAGAGAGGCAGCAGACGGATTAGCAAGCAAATCTTTTAGCCCCGGCAGTGTCACTGCTCTGTTGCTGCTTTTCTACCACTTACCCACTTCCCGGACTGAACCTAATGGGTGGCAGATCCAATCCCTCACTTTTTGTGAGGGTGCTCCATCCTTTTTGCCAGAGGGTGTTCTGCAGTCAGTTCTGCATGTGCGTGAAAAGGTCGGTGCTGTCAGCCTAATTACCTCTCACTTTCTCCTCAGCTAAAGAAACGGGCCTTGGGCCAACTGCGCTTGGTGAAATCCAAACCACAGGGGAACCCAGAACAGCCCCCTCAGCAGCTGTGGCTGGACCCCTGCTCAGGTGAGCTGTTAGCCCTGTGCCTGCCCTCTCACCCTTGGAGACCCAGTTGTCCCCTGGTCATCCAATTTTTTGTGGAGAAGAAACTGCTGTGTAACTTAAGGGAGTCCCAGAAAATGGGCAGGGGGTCTACATCCAGGGTATTTGTCCATGAGCAAATGTTGTAACCAGGGTAGGGTCTCTCCTGGGACATAAGATGATTTGGTAGGTGCCTCCATGATTCAGGATGGTGGTACAGAAGAATGGGATGGTCTGTAGGCTGCCCTGGTCTCCTGTGTTCTCACCTTTGGCTTTCTCTTCTTCAATGCTGTCTTCCAGACCCAGACATGCACCTGAAGCCTTACAGCCTGGTACGACCCGTGGTGGTCAAGACACCTCGTCCTGTGGTGCTGTCCCCAAGCTGCATCGCACCACGGCTCATCAGGAACCTGCTGGACCTGCCCACCTCTCGCCTGGACTTCCACGTGTGCCCAGCAGGTAGGCAGCAATGAGTGGTTGGTCAGTCCAACTCAGTAAAGGGCTGCTCTTTTCTTGGAAGTTTAAGTTATGGTCTTGTGGGAGTCTTGGAAAGCACATGAGGTCTCTCTTCAGCGGCTAAGTGTGGGAATCTCTCAGTCTTCCCATGTAATACCTGTTGACAGGTCACTTTTTTGGGCTGAGTGTCTGCAAGATATTCCCTGCTATTTTTAACTGTGTCCTATCCCTTCAGCCCTCCCTTCTGGTCGCTTGAGGCATGGGGATCTTCTCTCTTCCCTTGGGTGGGTGGTGGTGTAGCATTGCCTTGCTGCTCTGGGTGGCTCTTCCCAGAGGTGAAATCCCTGGCTGATGTGGGATCTGCAGGTTGACTTCATGCCAGCTCTTCCTGCCCAGGAATGGGAGGACCCAACCTTAGTGCTGTTACCCACTTCCTTCTGCCAGTAGATGTGAGGCTGACACAGGGCTGAAGAGGCTGCTAGGGAAAGGGCATTTCTCCCATAGGGAATGTTCAGAGAGTGCTACTCCCTCTTTCCTCCTTCCTCCTCACTTCTCCAGTGCTCTCCTTTTCCAGTGTTTAGAGTTCTCCCTTTGCCAACTGCAGGATTGAAAAATGAGTTGGTTTATTTGTTTGCGGGGTAATGATGGAGATAGTGAAAAATCTCTGGTTTGCTGAAGGATAGCTCTGAAAATTTTGGCTGCTGGGCTTCTCAACTGAGTGGCTTGGCCATCTATCCTGTCCTGCTGAGCCCTCTGCAGGGTCCCCCTCACACTACACGGGGACCTGCTTCCAAGCTTTTACTGCAACTGGGAATTTTCACTGAGGGCAAAAACTCCATTGTTCCCTGCCAGTTTTGCCTGCTGTGATGGAAGGAAAATAATCCATGAGCTCCAAGCCATTTCTCTTCTGTTTGCTGCCTGTATTTTCTTTTGATCTTCCACAAGAGTCTGCTGCCTGCAAAGGAAACATGGTTGGCAGGACCAGGTCTACCTGGAAAGTATTGTGCCACCAGGCAGAGGATGCCCAGCCAGTCTGGCCCTGGGATAACTGGAACGTGCTCTGGACCCAGTTCCAAACATGCCTTCTGCTAAAAATATTACTTTATTTCTATCTCAGGGACAAGCAGCTCCGAAAAGCCTTTTTATGATCCCTCCTCATGTTTCTTTGGCAGTGTGGGCAGCTGCCTGGAGCAGCATGGTGGGCAGGTAAAGCCTAGTGCCTGCCTCAGCTACACTGAGCTGCTGGGCCTGTGGCTCCCAAGCCAGGTCCGGGTGTGTGTGTTGTGTCAGCCTCTGTTGGGAGTTACCGGGGGCACCTGGCAGATCTTGCTTTGACCCTTGCTTTGACCATGCTCTGTGCAGCCAGCTCTGCCCCCAGTTCTCTGTCCCAGTATCACCTCTCTGCTGCTTTCTTGGTGCTGGCTGCTGCCCTACCTCTGAGCAGGGGAGGTGGCTCAGGCTGCCACCAGCAAAAGGAGGTTCAGTTTATCCCCATTTTCCTCCCACTCTCCCAGCATACACCCACTCCTCCTGCTTCCCCAGCTGTGGTGTTCACTTCAGGAGATGTCTATAAGCCTGTCTAGCTCTCAAACTCTGCAGAAAACCTGCCTGGCAAGATAAAGTGGTTATTTTTCTGCCATACTGTGTTAGGGTGGGGTTGGGGGAATGTGGCAGTGGGGAAGTGGGTGGATAATGTCTGTGAGCCAGCTTAGGCTGCTGTGGTACAACACAAGGTGCTGCTCTTGCCATGCAAGGTGTCTTCAGCTGTGATATCTTGCTTGTTCCCTACTAGAAAGCTGCAGGAGATCCATGCCAACGTGTGATGTTGTATAATTAGACTTGCTCTCCAGAATCCATAAACACTGAACTCGATAAGCACCAGCACAGCAGCAAATGTGCGGGATCTGAGGTAGAAAGTCCATGCAAGAGGGAGTAGGGCCTGACATCTCCCTTTTCCTATTTCCTCTTGGCTTGCAGAGAAGCTGGCAGGAGGGGATCCCAGTGCAACCCATGCTCAGGAGCACCCTGTGTCTAGAACTGCCCTCCAGGACCGGAGGGAGAGTGGACAAATCCACATGATCCGGGAGGCAATGGAGAAGGTGCTGAGGCCTGTGGTGTGGGGAGAAAGGGCCAGGGTGGGGCACCTCATTCAGACTGGAGGAGAGGCAGGGGCAGCTGAATGGGGGAAGAGGGAGAATGGTGTGGTGATAGAGAGGGAGCTGCTTGCTTGGGGGCTGTGTAATTTGGAGGATGTTTCAGGTCGAGGTGCTGTGGAGCAGCAGATATGGACATTCCTCTGAGCCTCTGATGAGCCAAGATAAAATAAACGGCAAATGGGGATTTGTGGGGGAGCCAGTGGGACATGCCATACTCAGCAGTCACCTCCCTGCTCTCACATTCCTCATGTTCACCAAGGTGGCAACAGCTCTGCTCAGGGCAGAAGTGAGGCTGTGAGTGACAGTGATGACAAAGGGGATGTGAAGATGGGCTGTGGCTGAGAGAGGCGTCCAGTGAGCTCTTGGGTTGGATTGGCAGTGATGGAGTGGGTGACCCTGCTCTCTAATTCTCCCCTTTTCTATTGGCACTGCCCATAAATCTCACTTTTAATGGAATTAGTATTGGAAAAGCAATGATATTGCACAGTATGGGGTTTGATTTAATGTAACTGTCAGGGGCTGGGGTTATTTTTTCTCCATTTAAATCAGTAAATCTATTCAATTTCCTTTCCAGAATAAACACTGCCTGCTAGAGCTGGGAGTTGAGGGTGTGAGGGATCTAATTAAAAGTGAAATATACCCCATCGTTATCCATGTTGAGGTCACTGAGAAGAACGTTAGAGGACTCAGGTGAGGAAAGACGGCCTGGCATGGATGGTGGGTGTCATGGGAGGAGAGAGAAGCCCTTGTCTCTGATCAGAGACAGAACAAGGATCAGGCGAGAGCAGCCGGACGTGTGTGCTGGGATGTATTGGTGCTGTGAGGGGAATAACTGGGTACGTGTGAGGGCGTTCCTGGGTGGTTTTGCCACCCCACCCCTTTATGCCAAGGGTAACGTTTGTCCCTGTGTTCTCCCCAGGAGCTTGCTGGGGAAGGCGGGCCAGAGGGACTCGGAGGTGCTGAAGGTGTGCCGTGGGGTGGAGCGGGCTCTCCACACCCTGCCCTGCTCCTGGGCCCGTGTGGAGCCCCAGGCCTGGAGCCACACCGAGGAGCTGCCCAAGGTGGTTCGTGGATGCATCTTCCAGGAGCAGACCCGCCCGCTGTGGATTGAGGAGGGCGATGGCTGAGCCGGGGGGTCACAGAGTGGCTACTGTCACCTACTGTCCCCAAGAGCTGCCCTCAGAGCTGCCTGCCTTCCCAAGCCCCTCCAGGTAGCATGTTCTTCTAAGGCCCCACCAGGTAGCCTTTCTCATCCCCTTGAGGGCCACCAAGAGCTAGGAGATAACACACAGTGCCTCCCCTGTCTCAACTCTCTGTATTTCCTTGCAAAGACATCTGCCACCACCATGGTGGGAACCACCCCTGTGGGAACCATCCCTGTCACCTTGAGCTGCCCTTGGACGTGGTCAGATCGCCCGATAGGGAACGTAGGGGGACCGTGTGGGATCAGGCTGCGCAGGGGCATTGCTCACACACATTTGAAGCTCTTCTCTCATCACCGCCATCTCCCCTGCCCGGTGGCACCGCGTGCTCCCGGTCCCCTCTTCCCGTCTACCTCGCCTCCAGCCCCAAGGCACGGGGAGCACGGCTGTCACCCACTGTGGCTGGAGTGACACTAAGGTTGCAACAAACCCTCGTTTTATAGGAGCTGTACCCTTTATTGCTTGTAAATTATTAATGGAGCCTTTTATTGGCAAACCGCCTGTAAAGGAGAATTAAATACCATTCATAATGGGAACGGGTGGCAGGCTGTGGGCTTGTGTGTTACTGGGGAGGTATGGGTGATGCACGATGGGTTATTTTTCTCCTCCTTTAGGTGAGATCCCACTGCCCAGCCCTCCAGGGGAAGGAGGGAGCACTGCCTTTGCTGTTGCAGGGCAGCAGGAAGTGTGGGGAGAGGACAGGGCAGAGTCCACTGATTCTGGGGTCAATGGGAGAAGGTGGGCAGCCAGCACCAGAGTCAGGTCCTCTCTGTGTCCTCCTCGCCCCTGTCGTTTGGCATTGCTGGTGCCATGCACTTGTGAAGCTCTGAGCAAAGATTAACTTGCTGATCTTCACAAGTCCCCGGTGAGGTGTTATTTCAGGCTCTAAACCAGTTGCCTGTGTCTTTTATGAGGACGAGAGTGAAGTGGGGAGGAAGGAAAATGAAGATTTTAACTTGCAGTCACTAAAATGTAGAGCAAAGTCCTCGCTCTGCCCTGGAGCCATGCAACTCTTCTCTCAGGGAAGGGGGAACTGGCATACACGGGGCTCCAGATGAAAGCTCCCAAGTGGCATCCACTCCAGTGGATGCAGCCTGAGCATCCCGGCACAGCCAGTCTCCTGGGAGGGTGCTTGCCCTGCAGGCAAACAAAGTGGAATTCTCGTTGAGCTGACAAGAAGACAAGTCCCAAAACAAGCTCCCATTCACCCTGTCATGGTTTTGGAGATTGGAATTTGCATCTTTGCAGGTGAAAAAAGTAGCACTTGAGTATTCAGGAAAAACACTGTGTGTGAGGCACTGTGACTCAGGGTTTGAAACTTCCTCGTGTCCCTGCTGGCACTGGGACATCAGCCCTAGCCCTATGGCTTAAGCTGAAGGGGGTTAAAGGCAGCCCCCTCCCTCTTGGGTAGTCAAGCTGTGCTCCCAGTTTAGCCCTTGCTGCCCCTCCCCAAAAATCACATCCCCCAGCACTTGCCTGTGCCATCGGCAACCAGGGGAAAGGGAGGCACAGGGAGGTTTCTGGGAGGCAGGCTAGTCAAGCAGTGGTAGGATTGCCTCCCCTGCTCCCAGGTTTCTTCCAGGCTCTCTCTTTATTCGGCTTCTCTGCCCTGAGGCTTTCAAAATCCAGCCTTAACTTGTTCTGTACAGGGGTGAGAAGTGGGGCAGAGGGCTCCAAGGCAAACATAAACGACTGTCTCTGCCCTGCACACCCCAGCCCACCTTCTTTTTACCTCCTAGGGGGGTGGCTGCCTGCTTGGAGGAATGAGTCACGCGTTAGGTAACAGGCACAATGCAATTAGCAGCCCTGGGCACCAATTACCAGCTGTAACAGCCTTGTGCAAACCCCTGTAAAGAGTCACTGAGATCGAGATTCCTCCCTCCAGGGAGGGGATTGTTGAGGTGGCACCTCTGTCACCCTGGGAAGTCACCAGCCCTGTTCACAGCGGCCCCCTGCCCCAGGAGAGTTTCCTGGCACCATGCTCTGTACGAGGTAGCTTTGAACAGTATTTGTAGTGTCTTCTGTGGCCATCACTAAGGAGCTGTGCCTGTCCCACCTGTGCCTCCTAAATCATCTCCGAAGCCAGAGCTGGGAGGTGCTGCAGGATGCCTCGGAGCTATAGAATCTTCCTTTACAGGTGCCTGAGGCGGCTGGCATGTGGCTGGAGCACTCAAGGAGGTTAATTTCTGGTTCCGGAGCATTGGCCAGCTGTGTGAGCAATCCCACTCACACCAGGTTCACATCCCTGCAGTAATGTAGGGCCTGAAGGTGAATGACTCCCCCTGTGCTGCAAATCAGTGTAAGAAAGCATCAGTATTCAAAGGGATCTAAAAATAAAACCTGCAGGGACTCTCCAAAGGGATATGGGAGATGCTCTGGAGATATTCTTGCTTCAGGGGATGGTAGAAGTCTTGGAGACTTGGAGAAATTTTCCTCCTCAGAGGAGGAAAGAGAAGTGGATTCAGTGGTTTCTTCCTCACAAAAGTAAAAAGTTTACTTTTGTCCCCCCAGGGAGAGGGGCAGAGTGAAAGTGTGTCTGAGACCTGGAGAAACTGAGCATACGGGTTTAGCCCTGCAGGGAGGTGTTACCTGTGTGCCTGGGAAGTGTCTGTGGCTGGACACATGGTGGGAGTGTGGAACAGAGGGACCCTGGCAGGCTGCCCTGCCCCTCTTTCCTAAGGCCTCATGAGCTGACATGTGCATGGGGTGGGGTGTCCTTCTCCACATGGAGCCATTCCACACCCCCGCCAATTCTCCTGGGCCCCAACTTATTACTTTTTATTTTTATTTTTTTTTTGGCATGCTGAGATTGGATGCCCACAGCTTGTAGCTCCCTGCGGAGGCGCTCTGATTTCGGCAGCTTATGTAGAGCACTGCCATCCTGCTGTCCCCATGGTTGCTGCACAGGGAAGCTGAGATGGGGGTATGGATATCGTCCCCCCTCCTGGGCTGGTTGTCTCTCTCTGTCCCTCTGGCTACTCTGTGAAGTGGCCTGCAGGTAGTGTGAAGGGGACTGCATGGTCACCTCCCCCATACCTAACGGAACCAGCAAAAGCGTGCAGCAATCGGTGGTGCTGACCCCAAAATTTCCCTTTCATGGTGGTCTTTGTCCTTGGGGGCGGTTCTCACACCTCTTGAGGGTCTCTGATATCCCTACCCCTGGCTGGCAACCAGAGGGCTGGAAGCGAAGGTGGCACAGGGGAGACCAGTGGTGAAGGTGGGGTGTGGGGAAGGAACTGGAGGTGCCTCTTTGCCCACCTGGGCAGCAGAATGTCCTTGGACATCCTGGTGGGGATGTGAGATGGGGCAGAGGAAAAGGGACCTTCCAGAGCAGAGTCACGGTTTAGGGAGATGGGTGCCATAGGTGGGGGTCACACCCCGGCCTGAGACTCTGGGGTGTGGCAGTGGGAGGGACAGCAGGGAACACACGATCCTGCTTTGGGAGGCACAGGCCGGGCCTAAAAGGCAGGGGCAGCAATTCAGACCTGTGTCCGTAGGAAAAGTTTGGGGCTGAGGGAATTCCTGGGGAAAAACTGTTCTTCCCAAGAATAAGAGAGGACCCCACACAGTAACTTCACCAGTGCCCACATCAGTGTCACAATCCCCTCCTCTCTCAAGAGCACCGGGATGAGCAGGGCTGCAGAGCTCGGGCTGAACTGTCACGGAGAAGCAGGGAAATCAGTCAAGCAACAGGTCTGTCCTCCCAGATCTGCCGTTTGTCGCCTTGGCGGTGTCCCGGAGCGGGGATGCCCTGCTGAGGCAAACCCACAGTCAGACTCGGGCCTCCCCCCTTCCCCATCCTTCCTCCCCCGGGCTGGCGCCCCGCCCCGTGCCCGGAGGCGGGACCGGGGCTGGCAGGAGCAAGAGCAAGAGCTGCGGCACGGAGCAGGTGGAGAGGCAGCCCCGCCGCACGCTGGATCCCGTCCCTGCCGCCCTGCGCCCGCCGCTCGCCCGCTGCCGCAGCCCCTGGCTCGCATGAGTGGGCTGGTTGCCTTCGGGGCAACTGATTGCCTTCTGCCCAGACTTCCCACTCATGGCCCTGATCTCCCTCGCCGCCACCTCAACGCCCAGCCTGGGACACTCGGCTTCTCTCTTGGCAGCAGGGATGCTCGCTTTCCTCCTGGCAGGCTCTGCCAGACACGTGCCGTCTCCTCGGAGTATTTTCCCGTCGTCTGTCCTTGCCTCGCTGGGCCACTGAGCCCTCCGTAGTCTGTGAAAGTTCCCCCCTGCCTCACCGGGATCCTTCAGGGCTGCTGACTCTTTGGCTTCCTGGTGTTTGCCCACCCTGTTCCTTGACCACATCCTGTTCAGACCTTGCTCTTGACTAATCGTGCCCCTTCGGAGGCTTCGAGAAGAGCTTCACGTGGAGGCGCGGGCGGGGCTTGTCCTTGTTCCGTAGGATACTGGCTGCGGCGGGATCGACTTGGGAGCCATGGGCCGTCGGCTCATCCGAGCTGTCTCTGGAGCCGCAGTCTTCCTTGCCAGCGTGGCTCTCCTCTCCATGCGGCACCGCGGGGCTCGGGAAACAGCTCAGCACCCAGGGATCAGGGAGGGGATGCTGGAGAAGCCAGAGCAACAGAGCGAAGGGAGCCCAAAGGGAGCTGGTGGCAGGGGGCAGAAGGACCTCAAAGTCCATCCTCCAGAGGGATACAGGACTGAGGGGAGCCTGACCCTTGGGGATATTTTCATAGCTGTGAAGACAACCAAGAGATTTCACCAGAGCAGGATGGAGCTGCTCCTGGACACGTGGATATCCCAGGCCAGCGAACAGGTGAGTGTGTGGATTCTGACTAGAGAGAAGGTGTTGGTAATGGGGCAGGGGTGGGTTGTGAAGGCAAGGGGATAAAAGCCAGAGGAAGGGGAGGCTGGCCCCTCAGTATTTTGCCTCATTTTCTCTAGTTCTCACTTCACATTCAAAGGGGGATGCTACGCAGCGAAATGTTTCACTAGAAGCTCCTTCTGGGAAAGACTGGCAGAGATGCCACACCAGACTGAATGCACAGACCGTCCTGTGTCGGTATGAAATGGTGGTTCCTACTTCCTAGAGCCATGAGCTTGCTGGGTTTGGAGCTAACAGGCCCGTCGTCAGGATGCCTTCAGTGTGCCTGTGCACCCTTTGCCCTGGAAAGGTGCAGCACAGTGGGCAAGAGAACGAGGCAGGCAGGCTCCTGGAGAGCCTCCTGTAGTCAGCCCTGTTCACCCCCCAGCACACCAGGACAATCCATACTTTCCTTTCTTGGGCAGGTGCTTCCATGTGTATGATCTTGAAGTGACGCGAGTGTATTTTTTATTTTTAATTTTTTTTTTTTTTAAAGTGGGGGCCTGATGTTTCCATCCTTTGCTGAAACAGAGTTTGGAGAGTTTCCTTCCTGTTGGAGGAGCTGATGTGGGGCAGGCACCAGATTAGTGGTGCAGTGCAGACTGGCTTACTGGTGGGCAGGAGTACTCCCTAGAGCTCCGGTGCTTTTCTCCCTCCCTCGCAGAGCTGCTCCTCAAGAAAGAAGAAATCCTGTGGCTGCCCTGAAGGGTGTTTCTTTTGCCTCTGCCTCTGTGTGATGGGTGCCTAGAAGGCAAATTCAGGCCCCAGGGAGGCGGGCGTGGAGGTACTGGGTAGGAGAGTGCCTGGAGCAATGCGGGGTTTTCTGGGTAAGGGTGGTTTTCCACTTCTTGGTGCTGCAACTGTCTGGTCTGCTGCGGGCGTCACAGGAAGCCGTGTCCTATTTTGAGCACACTTCCTCTCCTGGCTGCTTGTCCCCCTGAGTATCTGAGATGCCCTGCTTCCTCCTCCAGATGCACTTCTCCTCTCCGGCCGGCTCCAGCCCAGCAGCTCCTTGGAGACACCAAACCCAACCACATGGCTGCACTGGCATTAGGATATTGCTCCTGGGGCCTTCCCAGTGGGTTTTAGTGAGGAGCAATTCGCCTGTCCCTCCTTTGTTTGGCCAGTCTGCTGATGACAGGAATTAGATACTAGCTCCCCAGATTCATCTGATCCCCTCAGGCACGCAAGTGAAGTCCAAACCTGGGAAGAGATGTTGAGTTTTCCATGCTGCTGCCAGTCTCTGGGAAGGCTACACAGACTGGGCAGGAAAATAGGAAGGAAGGGTAGAGTGGGAGTGTCACTCGTTTTTAAACAGAGTTTGTTCAGTGTTACCAATTTTTGTTGCAAGCTCAGTATTTGCCTTCCCCCCTCCTCAATTTTCTGTTTCTCTTCTGCTTTTTTTACAAAATGGCTTTGAAGGAAGAGGAGTGGGAGCAGAAAGGGAGGTAAAGAGAAGTACATTAAAGTCAAAAACTTTTTTCTTCTTTTAATATATTCCTGCTTAAGGGTTTTTTTAAATTTACAGGAGAGGGTTAGCTTTGAAAATCTGACAATATAGAAAGCCTCGCTTAGCAAAAAAAAGAGACAGATTTCAGTTTGCAAAGGACATTTAGTTGTTGTGGGGACAGGAATAGTGCACCAGACTGCCTATTACTGAGTTCTTATGGGGAGACATAGGCTTTAGGAGGCAGTCCTGGAGAAATCCAGGCCTCTGAAGTCCTGATGTGCAGAGGCTGCCTCCTCCTAGGGCTGATCCAGCATCTTATTGTCTCACTTGCCCTTAATCATGGCTGGAGACCAATTCAGTGACTCTTTCTCCACCAGTGGCCAGCAGGGAAATTTTAGCAGCTGGCTGTGTTGCTGATGCCAAGCCTGGCTTCAGAGCTGATTACCTGCATGGTTTCCTCCTGGAGGAAGCAACCCAGACCTCCCAGGTCAGGCTTAGGTGACTGTAACAGGAGGCAGGAACAGCTGTGGGGTTTTTTTGATGGCAAGGACAGACTGCATGGAAGCCAAATTAAAAGTCCTCTCTGTTGGACCCTGTTGGGATAGGAAAAAAGAGAGGAAGAGATTTTGTCTGAAACTGCTCTGTTTAATCTGAAGATTAAACATCATTAAACAAGGTGCAGTTGGTTGAGAGATAGAGAAGTGTGAGGTGGGCACTCTTTGCTGGGCCATGTTCTGCCTCTTCAGAACTGATCCATGACAAACTTCCCTCTGGAGATTGACGTGAAAGTCATTTTAGCGAGAGGGCCTTTCCTCAGCAAAAGCTTAATCTAAACAGAACTGTCAGCTCTTATGATTGTTTAGGCTGGGCAGAATCTTGGAGTGACTTACACTCCTGGCCCCAGTAGTTTTGATGGAGGTTAAGTCCAGCTTTCTGGTGTGGTTTGGTAACGTGAATTAATTCTAGCACTTCCCCTCCTCTTAGAAGCCCACACAGCCAGCCAGTTGAAGTGAAACCTTAGAATGGCTCATCCTGAACTGGCTTTCAGATTTTCAGTGATGTGCACTCACCACAGATTTTGAATCTGTCTCCTGTGCAGGACACAACAGTAATCCTGCTGATGTGTTTGCATGTTGGAGGGGGTTTCAGGGAAAGGATACCCTGGATGCCTAGGTGATGGACGTGGCCCTCGATTGTCAGGTTCCCCAATCTTATTCTCTTTCCATAATTTTTTAATGCTAGGCAATTTCCCCAGTTTGGGGTGAGGAGGTCTCAAAAGTCTAGTATTTATCCATTGCATGGGCACTTATGTTCATGAAGAGCTGCCAGAAAAAGCTGTTTGACACAGTGGCTTCATATCACTGCTTGCACTGGTGTCCAGCAGACATCCTTTCCTACACAGACAGCTTCTCCACTCCAGAATGGGGAGTTACTTTCTGTCCTTCATCTCTGGCAGCAACTGCTATTCCAGGTTTCCCATCCTCAGGGGTCTGAGGGATGGAGAGATGAGGATGGAGGCAGCTGCATGTGCTATTGTGATCTTCTTTTTCATTTCTTGAGCACAGCCCGGTGTGCCGTGGAGATCAGAGTTTGAAAGAGCCAGAAAAATCAGAATTGCCTACTCCCCACACTCATAGTTCCCTTTTCCCAGTTATTTTAGA
This sequence comes from Chaetops frenatus, assembly GCA_013400775.1. NCBI lineage: Eukaryota > Metazoa > Chordata > Aves > Passeriformes > Picathartidae > Chaetops > Chaetops frenatus. The sequence continues at coordinate 9,767 of VZTR01024785.1, read as the reverse complement.
TAGTCTGGTGTTGCCTGTGGTGACAGTGTACTTTCATCCTTGGGTTCCACAGAAACATGTTGGATGTCTGCAAAAAAAACCATTTTCCCATCTTGCATCAAGAGAAAACTGGGAACCTCAGAATATTTTCACAAGTAGAAAATTTGGAAAAGATGCAGGTTGCTATTTTAAGTCGATCAAATGTAATGTTTGTTAGACACGTGATATCTAGTTGGTTTTATATCTGTAAGCAAGTAATTTCCAGCAAAAATATTTCTTGGGGTTTTTTTTTTGAAAATGTTAGAAAGTTTCAACGGTTTCATATTTTGTTTTCCTAAGACAAAAATATTTGCCAGAGTGGAAATTTCTGACTCTAACATGCTGGCAAGGGAAATCCCATGCTGTTGACAATCCCTGCCTTGCCTGAAGGTTGTGATGTGGTCCCCTGGCCCAGAGCAGTTCCTTTACCTGAGACTTAGCTAATTGCTTCTTGTCACATGGTCCCCTTGGAAGTGGTTTTAACTAAGAGACTTTACTGGTGGGGTGGGGTCAGAAAGTGTGCATGCTCCATTGCTGCAGCTCAGCTGTTGGAGGGTAGCTCATCCATCTGAGATCATGAAACCATCCTGCTGCCTCTGCTTGAGCCAGGTGATTTCTGAGGGTCCTTCACTGCCTTCTTTTCACGTACACAACGTTTCTCCTGCTGTGTCCTCTAGATTGGGATAAATCTCCCAAACGCTGGGTGGGTGTGGGGAGATGCAGACACTCACGTTTCCCTGCCAGAGCCTTTGGGAGCAGTGATGGCTCCGGGAGCTGTTGTCTGCCTGCCTTGTTCCCTTTGTGCCTGCGCAGGTGCTGTGTTTAACCAGCCTGTGGGCAGCTGGTGGGGATGACTGTTTATGGCTTGCTACTCCTTTTTCATTTCGTGAAAGCTCATTTTCTGCCTGAGGAAAGCTTTTCTCCACCAGCCCTGATCCTCGCCTGGCTCTGCAGAGGGGGAGATGTGCCACATAATGGCAGCAAGGGGGATTAGAGAAGCCTGGGAATGGAGGAGGTGGGGGCAGAAAGTGGCAGGGGGCTGTGCACACTTTACACACAGGCAGATGTTCTTTTAACACAAGCATCATTTAACCACAATGCTTTAATTTTTCTACCACTGACACCTAATCCAGGGCTACCTCGCCCCTTCACTCACTGTCAGGGGTCCCCTGCTCCCAAGGCAGTGGGATGGGGGTGAACGTGAAGCCACAGAAGCGCTGATGGTTTTGCCCTGCAGGAAGGGTGGGCACAGCCATCCTTCTGTTCAACTGCTGCTTGGGAGCAGGTACAGCAGCAGAGGATGGAGTGGGGTAACCATGTCAAGTGTGTCCAGCTGTGGGAGGAAGCAGTGGGCAGCCAGGAACACCACCAGCTCCATCCCTGAGAGTAATGTCTTTTCCTTGTTTCCCCAGACCTACATCTTCACTGATGAAGAAGATGATGCCTTGAAAAGGAGAATGGGTAAAGACCTGTCCAGTGACACCACCTTTCCACCCCACCTTCAGCCCCTGAACTGCCCTGGCCTTGAGAGGGAGTCTGGTGTGAGGGCTGGCTCTCCTGCACCAGCACTGCCCATGGAAACACGCCCTTGCCATGTCCTGTGGGGGAGCCCCAAGCTGTGGTGGTGATGATTTGGTGTAGCTGGCTGACCCCAGGGCATGTGGCCGACTGGAGGCAGGGTGCTGTCTGCTTTAAAGCACCCGTGGGTAGAAACAGCACATGGCAGAGCCCCTCAGCCTCTGCATCATGGTTGGCAGTGGGCAGGGTGGACGTGTGGATGGCAGGGGTGCTAGTCTTGGCCGAGTTGCTTGGTTTTATCCAGGTTTCATCTCCTGGTAGGGGGAGGAGGAGTGGAAGCCGTGTCACCATGGGCTTGGATGCCTTTTTGGGGGTCCATGAGGAGACTGTCTGTGAACAAACCCCTTCCCTCCTGCCCAGATGTCCTCCCTGTGGCCGTGCAAAGTGGGCTGGCTCTGAGCTTTCCCTCCTCTGGCAGGTGGCCGCGTGATCTTCACCAACTGCTCTGCTGAGCACAGCCACCTGGCCCTGTCCTGCAAGATGGCTGCAGAGTTTGACGCCTTCCTGGCCAGCGGCCTGAGGTGAGGCAGGGCTGCCCTGGGGGGACCCCCGAGGGCAAGAGGCACCCTCCTTACTGCAGACTTCTTTTGTCTTCCTGTCTGCCCCAGGTGGTTTTGCCACTTGGATGATGACAACTACCTGAACCCTCAGGCGCTCCTGAAGCTCTTGTCCTCCTACTCGGAGACGTGGGATGTTTACCTGGGCAAACCCAGCCTGAACCGACCCATCTGGGCCTCCGAAACGCTGCCAAACAACCAGACGGTACAGCCTGTGGTGGTGGTGTGGGGGCAGCGGGTTGTTTTGGTGCTCTGGCTAACATTTGTCGTGGTTTAACCCAAGCCCCACGCAGCCACTCCTCGCTCTCCCACCAGAGGGTGTGGGGAGAGAATCGAAAGGGCAAAAGGTAGGAAACTCGTGGGTTGAGATAAAGACAGGGAAAACAAAAGCCACGTGCACAAGCAAAGTAAAACCAGGAATAGAATCACTGCTTCCCAAGGGCAGGCAGGTGTTCAGCCGCCTCCAGGAGAGCAGGGCCCCGTTATGTGCAATGGTGACTTGGGAAGACAAATGCCATCACTCCAAATGTCCCCCCCTTCCTCCTTCTCCCCACGCTTTATACAGTAAGCATGATGTCATATGGTCTGGAATGTCCCTTTGGTGAGGTGGGGTCACCTGTCCTGGCGGTGTCTCCTCACAACCTCCCTTACACCCGCAGTTTCCTCACCAGTGTGGCAGTAGGAAAGCAACAAAGGCCTTGGCTGTGTGTAAACCCCGCTTAGCAATAACAAAAACATCTCTGTATTTTCAATTCCATGTTCAGTACAAATCCAAAACACAACCCCACGCCAGCCACTGCGAGGAAAGTTAACTCTACCCTGGCCAAAACCAGCACAATATTGCAAGGAGAGACAGGTCCCAAGAGCAATGGCAACAGCTGAAAACTTGCCATCTTGCCTGAACATGGGTGCAGATGTTGACTAAATTTGGTCATCCAAGGGGCAGAGTCCCATGTTTCTGTACCCTTGCGTATGTGTCTGACAGGACACAAGCCTGCCCTGGGCAGCCCACCTGTTGCTGCCAGCAGGAGCAACTGGCTGTTCCAGTTCTGAGGAGGTGAAAGTCCATGCTGTACTGCTGGCAAGTCCATCTCCTGGGCAGCAGTCAGGGGGCTGGGGTGACGATAGGGCTGTGTTTGTTCTGACATCAAAGCCGGGTTTCCAGCATTCCCATCTCTCTGGGAGTATGGTATTGTCTGAGCCTCCGCCATTGATTTTCTCTGGTGTTTCTCTCCAGAAGTCCGTGCGCTTCTGGTTCGCCACGGGAGGGGCTGGGTTCTGCATCAGCCTCAAGCTGGCAAGGAAGATGGTGCCCTGGGCCAGGTGAGCTGGGGAGTGTGGGAGCCTTTGCGAATGAGCAGCACGGCTGCACGGGAATTCCTGGCAGTGTCAGACCTGGATTTGCACGTGTGGTGTTTGCAGAGGTGCAGAGTGCCACGTGCTGCATGTCTGCGTGATGTGAGACTGCAGGAAGGATGTAGTGGGTGGGTCTGCCAACTGATTGAAAACTGGCAAGAGCAGGCGCATCAGCCAACGTGGTCATAGGCTGATACACTCCTTTCTTCCCGTCTCCTTAAAGCTCTTGGTTGCTCCCCACACTCTCTCCCATCCCTTTCATCTCCGTCTGACTATTTTCCTATCTGCCTATCTCATCTCTCCTTCATCTGCTTCTTTCCATCTTTCTGTACCTCCCTTCCGAGCTAATTTTCTGTTCCCTCACCCCAGACACTCTTCAGCTTCTCAGCTGTCCTCTGCCATTTCCTCAGCTTGACGCAGGGGGATCAGAGGTAGGTGCCAAGGTTGTGTTATCCCAGCCTACAACAAGATCATGTATTCCATGGTGCTCTAGGTTACACCACAGGCTGTATACCTGTACACTGGTAGGCATTGGCTGTGCCAGCCTTAACCAGATCTGAGCATACCCAGAAGGACAGATCTGATCCACACCAGGTGGCTGCTTTAGCCAAAGGCCATGAAATGTATTTTATGATAGTCCCAGTCAGGAAGATGATCTGTGGTCTAGGGTGAAGTGAAAGTGGCACAGATAGACAATGCCTCAGCTGGCATAAAGCCTGCCACTGCTGCTTTTAAAATGCTTAAAACACATTTCAGCTGGCTGGGGGTTGTTACAGTAGACAGTGCTTCATACTGCATGACTTCTTCCAGAACAGAAATTTGGTTTAGCCTGTCATCAAAAGGTGGCCAGATATGTGGTGTTACATTACAGTGGACCCATGGATGGCTTATCCAAGCTGCATGTCCTGTTTTTTCTTCACCCTGGACCTGGCCATGTGCTCCCTCTGTTTCTCTTGTGGCTTGCCTGACTCCCCAGGGGCTCAGTGCACTTCACCAAACAGGTGGAGAAGTGACTCAGCAAAGTCTGTCAGCTCTGTGCATCAGCTTGCCAAGGACCTGGATATGTATCGGGGACAGCGTGGCTGGGAATGGTGAAAGAGCAAATCCATTCCCAAATCTTTTCAGGTGCAGCTCAAGGATTTCTTGCCTAGTTACAGGATTTACCCTGAGTTTCAGTAATCCCCTGCCCAAGGGGATGCCTACATCTGCCCCTACCCTTTTCCTAACCTGTGCAACCCTACTCTCTTCCAGTGGCAGGAACTTCCTGAGCACTTCCGAGCTCATCCGCCTGCCGGATGACTGCACCGTGGGTTACATCATCGAGTGCAAAGTGGGTGGGCAGCTGATTCCCAATGCACTCTTCCACTCCCACCTGGAGAACCTGCAGCTCATCCCCACCTCTCAGCTCATGCAGCAGGTGAGGAGGGGAAAGGAAGCAATAGGGAGGTGTGTGAGGAAGGAGAAGGGGAGGGGAGCTTACAGGCATGTTGTTCCACTGATGGCGCTGATGTGCATTGGATCAATCATCTGCTCCTCTGGGGAGGCTTTCCTGAGAAATGCTTCTTTGAAATGAGGAGCAGATGTTGCCTGCAGCACAGTTGCCAGTCACAGTGCCCTGGGATCGATGGTGGGGAGCACACGTATGGGGAGTGGCGGGAGGATTGAGGGCATCCCTGGGAAAACGTGGCACAAGGACAAGCAGAAATGATNGATGACTGAGTGGGAAAGGGCCTTTGACACGGCGCTGTGTCTGCCTTGCAAAGGACTAGTGGGCAAAGGACCATCATGGGAAGGGAGACAGGAGGCAGGCATGTGGAAGGCAGAGGCTAAGCCAGCAGAGGAAGAACTAGAATGGGAGCTTTTGTCATCCACAGCGAATGCCTTGCACCTGAACTCATCTCAGTCTCTCTGCTCCTTTCTCACCACTGCTTTGTAGGTGACCCTCAGCTATGGTATGTTTGAGAACAAACTCAATGTCATTGAGCTCGGCGGCCCCTTCTCTCCCCAGGAGGATCCCTCAAGGTGTGGGGCATGAGTGCTCTGGGTGTGTCTGCTGTGTGAGCCCTCAGACAACAGGCTGGGAGGGGGAGGCAGCCCAATGTAGTTCAGGAGGGCTAGTGGGAGGAACAGAAACCTTACAATCACATGGCTTATTGGGTGAGGGGCACCCCAGCATTAAGCTGTTTGTGAACTCGTATAAACTTTGCGAACCTTTTTGGGTGAGTGGGAAGAAATGAAGCATTCAAAACATTTTATTTGGACAATTCCTAAGCCAAAAGTATTGCTGTTTATTTCCCATTTTGAGGCTGAACAAGCTAACCTTTTACCTCAGGGACAGGAACAGAAATGTTCTTTTAAACTCAAGAAAGGAAATTCTGCTTGCTTTTTCATTTTATGCTTTGCTGAGAAAACTGAAGGGAAAAAAGAAAAAGGTTCACTTCAGGCTGAGTGCAAACAAAACCGTTCTTTGATTTACCTTCTCCTCTTTGAGTGAACAAAACCTAAAGTTGTTATTTGCAGAGCATGAGTAGGAAGATCCTGGCTGGAGATAGCAGGGGTGGGAAGCAGCTAGGTGATGAAAAGAGCATCAACAGAACCATGTAGCAGGGGCTGGTGCAGTGCCCATCTCCCTGCCCGTGATCACGGTGAGCTGTGGACTCGGGCTCCATGGGCTAGAGCTGGATTTGGGTATCAGAGGGAGGCTTGGCTGAGAAAAGACCTTTTGGAGTGAACAACCAGTCCTGAGCTCTGTGGTGCAGGGTGGGTGCCTGATGTGGAATGGGACATGAGGGAGAGGTCTTCCATCTGTCCTCTGACCTTACTTTGCTTTCTCCCCAGCAGGTTTCGATCACTCCACTGCCACCTCTATCCCAACACCTCCTGGTGCCTGCAGGCTGTTGGCTGGTGATGCCTGAGCCTCAGCTACAGAGGATCCAGGTGACACCTGTACACCTCTAGGGAGTGGGACACTGAAGAAGCTTGGTGCTCCCAGTTTCACCTTCACTGTGGTGGCCTTGGGGTTCTGTGATGGCTTTCTTGGTCCTCTCTCAATACTGGTGACACAGCGCTAGAGACAAGGTCTGGTCCAAAAATGGATAAAATGGGCTGGACACATGAATGAGCTTCTCACCTGTGCTGGGATTTGTGCAAGGAATGGGAGCAGTACCTGCCTCCTGAGCAGATCAAGGATTGCACAGTGACTGCTGGGCATCTGGGTAGAGATGAGGACTTGCTGCTGCTGCTCAGTGGCCTGGCTGCATCTTGCTGGACTAGAAGGGCCCTGTGTGTGTGTGCCTGGTGCCCAGCTCCTGGTGGGTGACAGCATGTCATGGCTCCAGACCCTCTGAGCAGGGCCTCTTCCTCCATATCTGTGCTTTCCCTAATGCCCACACTTTGCAGCCACAGACCTGCTGAGTCTTTGCATAGTTGAAGTCTATAGAGATGGAAAATGTGACCATTTCTGTGCTGAATGAATCCTGGAAAAGCGTAGTCCTTGCTCAACAGAGGGGAGATGGGCAGGGAGGACAAAGAATCAGGAATCCCCTGCTCTGCTGGGAAAAAAGGGAGGGCATGGGGTAAGGGAGGCAGGAGGAAACGGAGCCAGATGGGGATGATTCCCGCGTTGAATGTTGAAGGTTTCATCTTGTATGGTGCTGCATTATTCCTCTCCTTTTACCTTCTTGATGTGGGGTCAGGATAATCTCTTGCTCTAATTACCAACCTGTCGTCTGAGATTAGACTCCAGCTCCTATCTGTGAGAAGAGACATAAAGGATTAGAACTGGCTGAAAGAGAGGAGAAAGGAAGAGATGGAGAAGGAGTGCTCAGGAGCGGATTAGAGGTTACAGCTTTATAATCTTTTCTGTCCCCAACCAAAAAAATTAAGTCATGAAGGAATGGAAACAGCAAGGCAAAGAGCTTTTTATCTCTGTGTGGGTCTTTCCTCCAGATGCTAATAGCAGCTTTCTGCCTTCCTGCTCTCCCTGCTGAGTGCAACAGGGGGAAGGAGTGGACCCAAATATGTTACAAGCTTTCTGGCATGTTTGTGAAGGATGCTTTTCTCAATACGGTGCCCGGCGTGAAAGCTGGGCAATGGTCCTTGCTGGGGAATGAACTTTGGCATAATTTTGTCCTTGTAAACTCAATTAAATGGCTGGGGGAGGGTGCTGCAGGGAAGACTCTAAGGCAAAGAGGCAGTTTTAGAATGTGGTGCCACAAACAGGTATTTCTCTTAAAAGAGCGTTTCAAAACAGACTGCTGGAATCTGCGAGAGATCCTGTAATCTCCAGATGAAAGGACAAATGCCCTTTCTCTAAAGAGCTGCTCAGCTTTGATGCTGCTGATGTGACTAAGCCTGCTGCTGGTGGGCTGGAAGAGCCAAAGGCGACTGTCACTGTGGCTTTGCTGTTTTGAAAACTGGCCACTCTGTCACCTCCTTCCACCCCGCAAGCACCGGCATCTCCTACTCGGCTCACATGGCGCTTAAAGGAAAGGCGTCGGAAAGACCTTCCACCTCCACAAAGGGGCATCTAGAAAGGAAAGAGCACTTTAATTTCTGGAAAAAACACAAGGCAGGAGCCTGTAGAGCTGTTTTCCAACAGCTGGTCATTCTTGCTGGCATTTAGTCAGCTTGTGTAGCAGCACACAGCCTTGCTTTCTTCTGTTGCACAACGGGCCTTTGAACTAGAAGTTCATCCTGAGCAGGCAGAGGAGTGAGCTGATGCCAGTGACCATTCCCTGAGTTGTGCAAAGCCCTCGGCTCACACAGCTATGCCAGCCAAGAATCCAGGCACAAAACTGAGACACAGATACTGGAAGAGGGATGCAGCACTAAGAAGTCCTGCCTCACAGGACAAATGATTGGGTTTGAACGCTGCCCGAAGATGAAATACGGTTTTGTGAGAAGGAACGAGTCTTCAAGAGAGACCTACACTACTTGGATATATCGTTTTTACCCATTCAGATTTTCAGATGATGTTAGTAGAGACTTTGAGTTAAAAAGCTGGTCCTGTCTGTAGATGATCTGGTGACAATCAGACCAAAATGCGATTCATATGAGGTAACTGGTACAGCAGCTTCACTTCCCTGGCGTAAAAGCAAAGCAGAGAAACTGAAAGCTTGCTTTGGATCCTGGCCTCAGCTGATCTGAATTGGCCTTGTGCCTTTTGCGTGGCTGAAGATCAGATGTTTAATGGGTTGAGTCCTTGAGTGGCTGCATAGGGACCTTTTTAAGACTGGGTTTCCTTGCTAAAGCAGTTAAGTGCCACTTTTGTGGAAAATGTCTTGTCTCATAAGGAAACAAAACAGATGAGAAGATGTCTAGGGCAGGGCATCTCTTGGGCCGTTAGAGAAATGAGTGACAGAAAAGTCCTGCTATGCCTGTGACGACAATACACTGGAGAGAAAATAGCTTCTGAGTCGACAAAAGAAACCAGGTTTTCTCTAAGAACAGAAAGACATCTTAATGGGACATTCACCACATGAAATCTGATCAATGTTAAAACATGAGTTAAAATTAGTTTCAGGAATGGTTCCTGCCCCTGGGGCCTGCTGTCAGATGTTGTGATTTTACAGTCTCATTTTCCTAGTTTATTAAAATATTTCGCTGTTTGGGAAAATGAGAAACAATCTCATGTGAAACTTTTTGGGGGCTGTCTTTTTTTTATTCTCTTTCTCTTCATGTAACAAAGGTTTTGGAAAGGTTCTGTTGAGTCTATTAAATTTGTATTTTCTGCTATGTTTTTTTTTTTTTTTTTTTAATTTTTTTACATTTCTCTAGCCACCACTTCCTAAAAAAAAAAAAAAAAACCCAACTAAAAACTCTCCCAAGAACAAAAAGGAATGGAGACATGGTCTTTATATTTTACTGGGAAAAATTGGGCCAATGTCAAGGGTGTTGCCATGACCCTGCCATTGTACAACATTAAGTGTAGTTCAAGGTTTCAAGTACAGACACCTCTGCCTGCCCAACACCATAGCAACCAATGCTATTAATGATGTTTAAACTGTATACTGAAAATTCAGAAAAAAGGAGAAGGAGGGGGGGGAAAAGCAGTTACAGTATTTGAAATGTAAAATATTAAGTAAGGCTTTCATGTTAACAATATCTTTTCTTCACTTTCCCCTTAGCGTGAAGAATTTTTATTAGAAAAGCCCTATTTGACAGTGCAGAAAAAAATGCTAATGACTATCCTTTCTTTAGGGGGAAAGAGAAGTTAGTTGAAATAGGTGGGAAACTGCAGTTGTTGCTAAAGACTTG